>QANZ01025323.1:105385-133795 GCA_003254925.1 Chamaecrista fasciculata | reverse complement strand
ATTTACCGTGTTTTTCGCTGCGCCGACCCTATGATTTCCCAACAATATTCTTCTTTTTTCTTTTGTAGGCAAAATGTTCCAGAGTATGAATGGTGGGGGCGTTGCTCACCGCCTCCTCATGAGGTGCCTATGTCGGAGGCTTCTATCGACCCTCCTCAGGTGAATGCGCGGGGCAAAGGTCGAACTCGAGCGGACAAGCGGCCCAAAAGGAATCGACCGGCGGCGGGACCCTCTGTCCACTCGGATCCCAGTGACGTGACCTATGATCCCTTCGCTGCTATGGGGTGGACTCCTGATTTGCCTGCTTACCACAATGAAGCGATAGAGGCGATAACAAATGGGGAAGTCAATCCTTCTATGGAGTCTGCTAGAACAGCTACTAGAGCACATATGTTTGTGATGGAGAAATTGTTCCAGTCGGGCGAGGCGGTGGATCGCCTGGTGAGTGAGAAGAAGACCTTATCTTCTCAGCTAGAGAGAGAAGTGGTCGAGCGCAGTATCGTTCAACGCAGGCTTGAGAACTTGCAGGAGGACTTTGGTCGATTATCCATGCAGAATTTTGAGTGTGAGACGAAGCTGGCAAACTTTGAGACCGACTAGATAGCCCTATAGAGTGAAATGGAGGAGCAGGCCCGCAAGCACAAATGGGAGAACACCCGCGTTGGCTATAGCAACTTCAAGAATGCTGTGAATCAGTTGCGTTTGATGAATCCCAACCTGGTTACTAATGGGATTTGCCCAAACAAGTTAGTCTTTGGAGGCAATGTGATTAGAGACTGGAATGAAGAGACCGACCCTCCAGACTCGCCGCATCCGGACATGCCAGAGGGTTATGGCACCATCGGCTATCAGTCAGAGGGGGATGCTTATTTTCCCTATTATGAGGGGCCTTATTATCCACCTGGTTGCGATGGATCTGCGATGACGTCGGGCCCGCCTCCCCTGGCTTGTGATACTCATGTTTTGATAGGAGGTGGCCGCCTAGGCCCTTTTATGTATTAGATTTATGTTTGTCTTGTTTGCCTCTTTTGAAGGCTTATGTTGCCATGCTTTGCACTTAGATTTCTGTATGGGTGACCACGCCTTTTTCTACGTATTGAACCCTATGTAAGGATGATTATTTTTATGAAATGAACATTTTGTATGGATGACCACACTTTGTAATGAGCACTTATGCTCTTGTTGGCTTGCTTCGTTTTCTGGGACTTAGAGAATTCTCGTTTGTGGCTAGCCTCTCAAGGGGTATTGCCCGCGTGGGTTGGGTAATGGGTCTTTTAATTATGAATAATGGGAAAGTCATAGACTAAGAGTCTCAATAAAGTCTGGACATGATGCGAAAACAACTAAGAGTCTTTGTTAAATAACTGGTAAATAACATAAATATGTAAATGGCATAAAAATGACTAAGAGTTTTTTCTAAACAAACAGAGTTGGGTGTAGCCGGCTACCATCACTCGTTGTCTTCATCGTCAGGGGATGGGAAGTAGAATTTTAGCTTGGAGATATTCCAGGAGCTCGGTAATGGGCGACCATCCATTGTTTCCAATCGATATGCGCTCCCTGGCATAGCAGCGGTGACTCTGTATGGTCCTTCCCAGTTTGGTCCCAACTTTCTGTGTCGGGGATCGACTCTGTTGTTTGCGACTTCGCGGAGGACAAGGTCGCCCACCTTGATGGTTCGCCTCTTAATATTTTTATCAGGATATTTGGCGACCATCTGGTTGTAGGCGTGCTGCCTGATTTCCGCCATCTCGCGCCGTTCATCAAGTCCATCAAGTACTTGTAGCATGTGATCCTTGTTATTAGCATGAGGATATTGCTCGGTTCGCTGCGATGGTATCCCTATTTCGGCTGGAATGACCGCTTAGTGGCCATATGTTAGGGCAAACGACGTTTCTTTGGTTGCGGTTTGTTCTGTTGTTCTGTAAGACCAGAGTACTGTTCCCAGTTCGTCTACCCATCTCCCCTTAGCGACGTCAAGTCTTTTCTTGAGCCCTTTGAGTATTATTCTATTGGCCAGCTCCACTTGCCCGTTGGTGGCTGGGTGTTCAACTGAGGTGGTTTTGTGGTGTATGTGTCAGTTCGCACAAAATTTCTTAAATTGATGGCTTGTGAATTGGCGGCCATTGTCAGTTATTAAGGTATGGGGGATCCCAAACCTGGTGATAATATTCTGCCAAGTGAACCTTTCCATGGCGTCGGTGGTTATGGAGGCCACCAGTTCAGCTTCAACCCACTTGGTGAAGAAATCCACTGCTACTATTAAGAACTTACGTTGGTAAGTTGTTGTTGGGAATGGACCCAGAATGTCCATTCCCCAGATGTCAAAAGGCCATGGGGCGGCCATGGTCATGAGTTCGCTGCCCTTGGTATGTATTAGATCAGTGATGTGAAAACCGGACCGGACCGGTTGGACCGCTACCCGAAGACACAAGCGAGTTGGTTCAACCATTTGAACCGGAATGATGGTTGGACCGGAAATAACCGGCCAAGAACCGAAAAACCGGGTCCAACCGCTGGACCGGACCGGCGGTTCTCAATTTTTTTTACAAAAAATCATTTTGAGCCTTGTAGGGATCAAACCCATGCCCTTTCTTCACACTCCTAGCACCTTTACCATCCCAACTGTGAGGCTCTATTAGCTTTCTCTTACCAATTGTTTTACTTATCTAATAAATTAATAGATTTAATGCATCTCTTAGACCCAAAAAAAATATATAGAGGTTTATATTTAATATATTAAAAATAATTATTTATTGCGTCATCCGGTCCAAACATCCGGTCCGACCGATTCAACCGATCCGACCGTGAACCGAACACTTGTCCGAGTCTTTGTCCGGTTCGGTTATGACAACACTGTATTAGATTCGCGTGTCTCTGGTAGCTGCCACACTCTTTAACCAGTTTTTCTGCGTCTTTGAGCATGGTGGGTTAACATATAAACAGCCATGTGAAAGAGATATGCAGATTAACCCTAGAGGATGGGCAGCCATGCTGAAGACATGTTATTTGTATGGTGTTTTGAACAATAATCGTAAAAAATTTATGGACTCTAGTGACTTATAACGATTACATGCTTGACAACCATGAGTGGAAACATTTAAACGTACGAAAGCCATAGGCAAATTTAAACGATCGTTCATTCAAATTTACAGCGGTAGAGTAAAGGTGGGAAGAAGAATTTCGTCCCCACAGACGGCGCCAGTGATGAACTAAGTTCTGGACCGGGGGGCTTTTACCTGGTTCAGTGAGGAACTCTGATGACGATTTCCTGCAAAACAAAGAACGGCGGGGGTGCTGGCCCGCGATTCTCCTCCGATGCCTAAGTCAGTAAGAGTATTTGAGAGTAACCAGTCTAGACTGAGTTAAGTGTGTTACCTTTAGTGAGTTTGCCTAAGCCTTTTTATAGGTCGGGCGGCCATAGGCAGGTCCGAGATTTAGGGGATTCTGTTTCTTATTGGTTATAGGAGAATACTTTTTTAGTTGATGCAGCCGTGAAGATATTTCTTGGAGATATCTTAGGCGAATCTTAACTGAATTCATATGCACGATTGACTTATTCACCCACGTAAAATTGGATAAGCATGATTTTTGTCGCATATTTCACGATGTGGAACATGGCCTGGCGGCCATGCCCTTAGATGTTGGGGCATGGCCTAGTGACCATGCCCCTTAAATTGTGGGGGCCATGCCCTTGGATGTTGGGGCATGGCCTAGCAACCCCTTAGATGTTGGGCATGGCCTAGCGGCCATGCCCTTAAATGTGGGGCAGGGCGGCCATGCCCATAAATATTGGGGCATGGCCTAGCGGCCATGCCCTTAATTACTGGGGTATGGCCGCTAGGTCATGCCCACGGTGGGGCATGCTTGTCCTTACTCAGGGTATGCTTCTGTTGTTATATTATCAAAAAATATAAAGAATTATATATAAGTTTTGCTCTTAATTATATTAGCTAAAATATATGGCATTATTAGGGGATTCTACACCACTTTCTTTTGTTCTTTGCACTTTGGTCTTTAATTTCATAATTAAGTGAATGAGATCTATAACTATATTTATTGGATAAAAATGTGTTAATATTATGTAAGTTAATATAATTAATTAATTGTTGGTATCACAAGAGTATTCTCTTATATTTGTTTTTGAATTATTTATAAGCAATGGTTTGATTTGAAGAAATTGCAAACAAAAAAGAATTTTGTAATGTTCTTATGACTATCATATCCGTAGAAAGTGAGAGAAAATACAAATATTTGCTAGAAAAATAACAATGATGTACAATAAATTATAACTATCAGTATGGAATGTGGTTAAATAAAGAACCAAATATATTTAAATATTTATCAATATGGAATGTGTTTAAATAAAGCACCAAATAGTCTTTATACATAAATAATTTTTGGTCCGGAGTATTATGCTAAATCTTTTTATTTTTTTGTATTATTTAAAAAACACTATCAACCATAGGTCCAAAGCCCACTCCAGGAATGACCGAAAAACAAAAAGCCCACTCAAAGAACAAGCCATCTTTGACATATGTACAATGCTCGGGCCAGCCTTAGTATTATTATTATTATAAATTATAATATGTATGTACAACGTTTCCTAATTGGTTGGGCCAGGCCTTGTATCTATTAACATTGTCCAACAAAGAGTCCCTTAAAATACAAAGCAAAGGAATATATGCTTACCATATTTCATACGTATGTTTTTGTGAACTCTTCTTTTATTAGAGAGTTTTTCTCCTTATGAGGGAAGTTTTTTTCTTTTTTATTAGGAAAGAGTTTTATCTCTTCTATATTGTAGTTTTTTTTTCTTCGTATCTATAAGTAAAACTCAAGATCGAAGAGAAAAACGGTGATGAAGATTTATCTCTCAGAGAGAGATTAGGGGTGTATTGTCTCTTGTGTATTTCTCAAGTTTTTTCTGGTTATATTTTGTAGATTTGATTGTATAGGAGATCTAGATCCTTTTCTTTCTTGGGTGTGTTGCCGAAGATTTAATTTTCATCTCGTGAACTGATGATTTCCTAGGGAATTGAGAATTGTTTGTATTAGATTTTTTGATCCCTTGGTGGACTTCCCTTTCCCCTCATTTTTAGCTGTGTAGAATGGGTGTTTCTACATCTTTTATGGCTTCCCATGATTTGACAAAAAAAAAGGAATATATGTATTATGTTTTTATGATTTATTATAAAAAAATGTCCAGACGAAGCTTTCATATAGTAAGAATTGTATATATATAGCTTCAATATGTAATTTTAAAACTTAAAAAGAGATAGATATAATTATATTTAGTAGTTTGGGACCTAAAGTGAAAAATTATATAAATATGTAAGAGTAATATGAAACGAATGAAACATTTAAGATTAATTTGAAAATTATTCCATACTTTTGGGACTAATTTGAGTATTTGCCCTAAAATTTAATATGTGTGAAAAATGACTTAGAAGCTGGCCCCATCACTATTAATATGCTGGAAGCCTGGAACCAAGTTGTTTGGAAAAAAGTTCCACAATGTGAAGAAATTAAATGAAGTATGTGGATATATATGCAATTCCACATCCCTCAGGCCAAAAAAAAAAAAATTTTCCACATCCCAAAACACACCATATACATATATAAATCAGAACTTTTGTTAAATATATTGATCAAACGTACTTTAGAGGGAAGAAAATAAAAAATAAAAGGCTAAAGTGTAAATTTGGTCCTATATCTTTTGCTTAATTCTCAATTTGGTCTTGTACATTTTTTTGTTGCAGTTTTGATCTTATATATTTGTGAAAGGTCTCAATTTTGGTCCTATATCTTTTAGTCAAGTTATAGAATTAGTCTCATATCTTTGCAAAAGGATCAACTATTAGTTGATCCTTTTGTAAAGATATGAGACCACTTCTAAACCTGACCCAAAGATATATGACTAATTCTGCAATTAACTCAAAGATATAGGACCAAATTTGCAACAAAAGAAGATACGAGACCAAATTGAAACCTAACCCAAAGATATGAGACCTAAAGTGCTAAACAAAAATATGAGACCGAATTAGAAACTGAACAAAAAATATGAAACCAACTTTTCACTCTAGCCAAAATAAAAAGTAAAATGAAAGGAAGGATGCATGCATTAATGGGCTGAGGCGAGAAATGCGTGAGGAAGTCATCCAATCATGGCAGAAAGGAATGCAAACATTAATGCCTCTACGCACATATTAATTTCTAACATTAAATAATCCCCCCACTTTTCCTTTTTAAACTCCAAGTCAAAACACACTAATTAAATCAACCTTGAAGAAGAATCCCTTCATTGCGGGGTTGGATCGGCTGAAGTTAGTTCACGGTAAAGTTCTAATAGAATATTATTTAATTATATCGTACATTTTATTTTTAATTAATATTATTTTATTATAATTTTATGAATTTTAATATGAACTAACTTCAGTTGATCCAACTCCATTATGATGAACAATAATAATGACGAAACTTACGATCCTCAGAATGAGGCAGAAACGACAATTGAGATTCTGTTTCATCTGAACCCATCAGAGACAGAAATGAAGATATTGATGTGCGACAAAAGTATCGGATTCATGGACTCTCTGATCCATATCTTGACGCATAGGAACTACCAATCACGTGCGTACGCGACAATGCTTCTTCAATCAGCATTAGGAGTGGCAAATCCAATGCAAATGACGACTATTAGGCTTGAGATCTTTGTGGAGTTGGCGCGTGTGGTGAAGGATGAGATATCACAAAAGGCAACGAAGGCGACGGTGAAGGCATTGGTGGAGTTATGCGCGTGGGGGAAGAATAGAGTCAAAGCGGTGGAAGGAGGGGTGGTTTGGGTACTAGTGGAGAAATTAATGAGCGCGTGGGATAGACGTGCGTGCGAGGCGATGATGATCGCGTTGGATAGGGTATGCGGGTGCGCCGAAGGGAGGGCGGAGTTGGTGAGGCACGCGGCAGGAGTGACGTGGTGGCGAAAAAGATTCTAAGAGTGTCAACGTGGCGAGTGATATAGGGGTGAGGATATTGAGGTGGGTGTGTAAATATTCGGGAAGTGGGAGGGTAATTCAGGAAATGATGGAGGTAGGGGCAGTGGCGAAATTGTGTATGGTGGTTCAAGTGGAAGGAAGTTGCAAAACAAAGGAGAGAGCAAAAGAGATACTTAGATTGAATTCTAGGGTTTGGAGGAATTCCTCATGTATTCCTCTTCCTTTGCTTCAATCATATCCTTCTTCAGGATCATCTACATCACATTAGCCTTCTTTCTACTTTTTTCTTAGTTTAATTTTTTCTATAGTGTTACCATACATATATATATGCCAAACCCCAAATGGAATTGTTTGAGATTTAGAAACGAAAAAAATTATTTTTTTCTACTAATAGTGGATGCGTGCACATGCATGGTGAAAATTGAAGAATTTGCTGCCACTATAGTCCAAGGTCTACACAGTTGAATTTTGATTTTGGAGTTATATATGTACATACACAATAGTTGAATCTTGACATACATCAATTATGTCTCAGTATATCAATTAATTAGTATATATATATATTATATATACACACGCCAACATAAGGTTAGTTCAAACAATAAATGAATCGTTTAAGTAAAATTTTGAATTTAAAAATTGGGTAAATTATACTTTGGTGTCTTATGGTTTGGTCATATTTCATTTTAGTACCATGTGGTTTAACAAATGACACTTTAGTACCTTGTGGCATTTTCCATTAACACTTTGGTACCCTTTGGAGCTATTTTGTAATTTTAATCATAACAAATTTTGCAAGAATTACATATTGACCACAAAAATTTTTCAGAAAATTACAAATAGGTCCCTGGATACATATTATCAAGGGACTAAAATGAAAACTTTAAAAAAATTTGGAGTCAATATGTAATTTTTGCAAAATTTGTTATGGTTAAAATTACAAAATAACTTTAAAGGGTATCAAAGTGTTAATGGAGAATACCAGAAAGTACCAAAGTGAAATATGACCAAACTACAGGGTACCAAAGTGTAATTTACCCTTCAAAATTTGTAAATGTAATTATTTCTATTGTAATAGTCTCTCATCATAATCAAGTGGCACAAATTAATTTAACTTGATCGAAACAAAACTTCAGAGACTAATTAAGAACCAACACAAAATATACATACACACACACAACACACATGTAATCTCAAAGTTAAACCAAAGGTTGCCATAATTGATATAAAAGCCTAATTCCTAATGCTGTTGGTAAAAAAGAGACAAGTTAATTAAGGAACATGCATGGATGGACCAAAAGTTTCTAAGTCTTCTAAAGCAATTAATATAATATAGGCCAAAGTCCTATTTTGGTCCTCCAGTTATGCTCAGTGTTCCAAATTGGTCCTCCAGTTATGCAAAATTTGACAAAGTTGGCCCCTCTAACAGTTTCCATCCATTTTTCCGTTAAAAAAAGATAAAATTGATTTTTAACTCCTAAAAACTTAATTTTTTTTGCATTAAAAACCTTTTTCTCTATAATAGAAGCAAGCTGAGGAGGAAGTCTAACAACAGGATTGGAGGTCATGGGAGGCCGATTAAGATTCAAATTCTAAATATTATCAGATAGTGAATCAGGAGTGCCTCTAAAATTAGGATTGTAAATATTAACAAGGGATCCAAAGCAACAACAAACCTAGATTCAGAATTACTGTTAACAGTCCTGAAAAGTGAGAAAATCAAAGGGAAAACAAAACACACACAGACACATATATATACGCACGCACTGAAAGAAATCAATCAAATAGAAATGATCTAGCTTTTGGCGTTAGTAATCAAATTACCACGAATTAAGCTGCGAAACCAGCAATCGGATCGTTCGAATCTGCTAATCTGCGAAGAACTGGGTTAGATCGGAAATGAATCAATGGAGGGTTTAAGAGAGAGAGAGAGGGAGACAGAGAGGTTGTGTTTTTTATTTTGTGTAAAATAAACTAAAACTCTCGTGTATTTCTTTTTTCTTACACTTTGGTTCTATTATAGAAAAAAAATGTCCTTAATGCAAAAAATTTAAACTTTTAGGAGTTAAAAATCAATTTTCTTTTTTTTTTTAACGGAAAAATGGATGGAAACTGTTAGAGAGACCAACTTTGTCAAATTTTGCATAACTGGGGGACCAGTATGGAACGAAAAAATAACTGGAGGACCAATTTGGAACACTGAGCATAACTGGAGGACCAAAATAGGATTTTGACTTATAATATATGTTGACTATATATATTTATATATAAAACATTAATTGGTGGCACGACCTGTAAAGGTTATGTGTGTGAATGCAAATTAAAGCAAAAGGTACGTAATATGTAGCCATCAATTAAGTTTTTTGAAATTTAGGCTGATATGTCAAGTACTTATTTTTTGGATTCATATGTAAATTATCCCCGAATTCCCATCATTAATTTCTAGCTTCTTTGGTGGCTCAAACTATATTATGCATGTCAAATGTACTGAAATCAAGTATCAAGTATATTGAGGCCAAAACAAAACAAAAAAAGTATCAAGCATATCCTTTATAGTAATGTATCATTGCCAATGAGACTTAGATCTTCTATCTTTCAATCGCCTTGTAGTCCTTGAAATTAAAATTTGCCTCACAAATTTTATACGCAGCGTTTTAATAAATTTCCCGTCAAGATCCAAATTAAGGTGATAAAATCAGGCGGTACAAATTTCTCTAAACATAAATTGTAGAGGATCCCAATATTTTTTTTTTTGGTAAGAGTAGAGGATCCCAATTTAGAGGATTCAATTTCTTGCCAATAATGTGTGATAGGTTCATAGCGTATGAAGTATGGATACTGACATGAGACACGATACGGACACGGACAAGGACACAACGACACGTCAAACTCTCAAAATTGCGCGACACGACACGGCATATATTTATATATATAAATAATTAAATATTCATAATTTTTAATGANTTTTTTTTTTTTTATAATAATGTGTTGGCCCTATTGTGTACACGTCAAAGGGAATTATGAACGAAGCCCAAAACACAATGGTGGATTATTCAGCCCAACTTCAAATCCTCAAATATTCATGCTATTAAGTACAAAGGGCATGTTTCACAAAATTTATTTTTTAATTTGTGCTTTTTTCATATCAATTTCTAATTAATATTGTTGATTGATTTATTAATTATTTTATACACAAAATAATGTTTAAATTCTATTTTTATAGTCAAACGAGAATATCAACCATTTAAGATGTGACTGCTCATCCATCATGTACACGCCGGATTCAAACTTTTGACTTGTATTTTGATTTTTGAGAAAAAGGTTCAACAGCCAAATGTAAGAAATAAAAGTTTATTTTTTGAAAAAAAAAGAAGATATATTTATTTGACGGTTTTACCCTTTACCATGGTAGAAAAGAAATAGAGTTGCGTTGGATGGGACTTGTATTCTTCAAATATGAAAAAGAAAAACTTAACAATAGACAATATAGAAACCATTAATATAATCATGGTCAAAGTGTGAATTTGATCTCATAATTTTGCTTCAAGTCTCAAATCAGTCCTATATCTTTTTTTGTCTCATTTTTTATCCCATATGTTTTGAAAACTTCCCACCGTTAATCCTATGAGTAAATTCGTCCATTTTATGCCGTTAAAGCTGACGTGTCATGATGACTAGGGTGCTGACTTGGATAAGTGGATAGAAAAGTGACCATTCTGCAACAAATAACAACATTTTAAATGCTAAATGAGATTTTGACGAAGGACCTTTTTTAAAATCATTGTATCATTTAACATTTAAGATGTTATTTGTTGCAGAATCATCCCCTTTCAATCCAATTATGCAAGTCAGCATCCTAATCATCATGATACGTCAGCTTTACGACATAAAATGGATGAATTTACTCATAAGACTAACGGTAGGAAGTTTTCAAAACATATAGGACAAAAAATGAGATGAAAAAAAATATATAGGACTGATTTGGGACCTAGAGCAAAGTTACGGGACCAAATTTACGCTTTGACCTATAATCATGTTCATAGAGCAAACAACGTAAGTCATAAACTGAAAACTACAAAGTTGGATTAGGAGAAATCTAACCTTAAGTTCACAAATAAGGTGGTTCTAGAGTGATTTGGCGATGCCGGAACCTGCAAAATGAGAAAGCATAGAGGGTTCCTTGTGTTTCTTCTCCAATGCTTGAATTAGTAAATAGTTGTGGAGTTCGGGTTTTCTATCTCAGAAGTTGCGTACCTTCTTATGAGTTGCATGGGAGTATTTATACCTCCAGTCCCTTTGTGTCTAAGCCGGTACGAGGTTTTAGTGGGACGGTAAGGAGTGCGTGGGAAATCAGACCTAACACGTGGCCCAAAGGTCACATCCGACGTGTCAGGCCTTGACGGTTGACATCCGGATTGCCAGGTGGAGGCTTTCTCCATTCTTATATTATGGGAATGGGCGAGACTGTTAAGCGCTTCTTGTTTTATCTTCGCGGGCGCAGGGCCTTTTGGTCATTTCGAGTGTACTTTTGTTGGAAAGTACACTGTGGTCAGCACAGTTTTGTTTTATCAGAGTGGCCTTAAGGCTATGTTTAAGAGTTTTAATGAGGATGAAGAGGAGAAGACATTAATGGACATTAATAGAGTGGAGTGGAGAGGATATTAATGGACTGAGTAGATATGTTGTTTGGGAGTTTTTAATGAGGAAATGAATGAACACATAATAATCTTGCTAAATTAATAATATTTTATCCCTAAATTTGAAATAATTTTATACATTTTGGTTCCTGAATTTGTACTAAATAATATTAGGGTTTAGAAATATCAATAATATTAATAAATTCATGGGGTATAATTGCCTTAAAAAAATTTAAAGTTGTTCACTTCATCCTTGGCCCCCCAATTTAGGGTGCCAACAAAAATCAGATTTTGGGGTGCCAAGGGGTGCTTTGGAGGCACCCCTTATCCATTCCTCTCCTCCCTAAAAAAACATCCAAACAACCATTTTTAATCTTTTGTCCCTTGACTCCCTTCCACTCCTCTTCATTCTTCCCTCGACACCCCATCCAAACACACTCAAAGGATCTTCACATTCAATGCTAAGATAATCGCATTTAATGCTTGATGATGGCGTGAATTGTTCTAATAGGTTTCCCTGAGCGTGGGATGCTTTCTTGTATTTACCTTTTATCCTTTATTTGTTTATTTATTTAAAGGTTGTATATCATAAACTCATAACAATCAATTAATTATATGCCTAGTTTTAGATCTTTCTTAGTAAATATTTCAATAAAAACAGTACAAAGTTTAACACAATTGAGATATATGAATGCGTGTGTTTTTAAACACGATGTATGTTGGAGTTCAAATCAAATTGTTTATATAGATACTGCCTGATTCTTTTTTAAAGCACTCCAACAATTTCTTCTTAAACATAATCGTTTAAACCAGTGATTCTTTATATAAACCAGTGATTTTGGCCTATATCACGATGTATGTTGGAGTTCAAATCACCAAAAATTATTGATAGAGACATAATCGTTTTTAGTTATCTATTCTTCTTAAAGCACTGGTTGTCACCTGTGTTAGCTTAGATACATACTGCCTGATTCTTTTTTAAAAAATAATTTCTTCTTAAAAGAGTTTGATTTTAATATTATAGAAACAACTATTCAAAAAATTATCCAAAAAATCTATTTATTAAAAACCTAATGACAAGAACACATTAATGAAAGTTAATCCTTTTATATATATATACCCGACCTTACCTAATAAAAAAAGGTTTTAGTTATTATTATTGTTATTGTATCATAGAAACAACTAATAAAATTTATCCAAAGTTAATCATATATATAGGCCAAAATTCTATTTTTGTTCCTAATATTTAGCTTAACTTTCATTTTGGTCCTTAATATTTTTTTTGCTCTGTTTTGGTCTTGAATGTTTCCTAGAAGTTTCATAATTGATCCCGAACTATTGAAAATGATCATATCTCTCTTGTTCCAAACCTGAATGCCATTAAATCAGAGCTACAAGTTAAATTTGATGAGTTCTTTCTTTACTTAGTTGGAGTCATTGACAAATAAGGTCAAATCGAGCCGAAAATGAGTCACTTGTTTCATGAATTTGATCATATCTCCCTCGTTTTAAGCTTGAATGCAACGAAATCGGAGCTACAAATTACTCTTGAGTCTTGATGATTTCTTTTTCTATCCATCTCGGGTCGTTGGCAAATGACGTCAAATTATACTCTGAAAATGAGTTTGGTCAAAACATAAATTAATATTAACTTTTGAAGTACTATTTGACCTTGTTTAATTTGTCAATGGCTCCAACTAGACAGAAAAAGAATTTGTTGCATTAACGTTGTATTTAAACTTGAAATGAGAAAAATATGAAAAAATTCATGAAACAAGTGACCCATTTTTTTGACCTTGTTTTTCAAGGACTCCAACTAAGCAAAGAAAAAATTCATTTAATTTAACACGTACATCTGATTTTACTGTGTTCGAATTTAAAATGAGAGAGATATGATTACATTCAATAATGAGAGACTAATTATAAAACTTTTATAAAAACATTAAGAACCACGGTGGTCACCGCCGCCGTCTACCGTCGTCGCCGCCGCCGCCGGCCACCGTCAGGGGAAGAAGATGGGATGGGAGTGAGAGGGGAAAATTAGGAATTCTACCATAATTCCCTAGGTAGACTTGGATTACATCAGAAATGTGAAGTAAAGAAAAATGACCTATGTGATGTAAATGCCTTTACATTGTAATCTACTTTACATAGTTCAAATTGTCATACCAAACACCTAAAAGTATTGAAATCCGTACATTTACTTTACATACCCTTTTCCCTCGAACCAAAGGCACCCATAGATCGACATACAGCATCGATGAATCCACTTGCTAGCCGACGTTTGACTGCATCTTCAATGTTCAAACTTTCCAACAGGCAAAAATAATCTCATACACGTAAGCTACACATACATATATATACGATAAAACTCAAAAAGAAGAAATAAAACAAAAATAAAGAAGATAGCTATAGCTACAGGCTACAGCTAGCACATGTTGTTCCACTTATATACAAGTCAACAAATGAAACATTGAATTGACTGAGAGGAATGAAAACGTTAGAGCCATTCATTCTCTTCTAACATTAATTATTGGTTGCGTCGAGTTATTGTTTCATTTTTTTCATCCATATACTCAAACCAAGACTATTTCAAGACAACATTTAATTTGTTCGATCTCCTTACATATACTCTAACTTGCATATATTAATGATGTATTTGATGCCAGTTTTGTTCAAATGCATATATAGTATTTTAATTTCTTTTTTCTAAAAAAATCAATTTGTTGTTCACAAACTTTTTGGATTATAAAAAGTAGTGACAAAATATCATTTGTTTTTTGTTTGTGCCAAATTCAAATAATTATACATACATAATGTTCACTCTTAAGCTTCAAAATCATATTTACTTTACGTTCTAAACTCCTAATCAGTGTGTGGTACATCAATTTTTTTTAATTTGCAATCAATTTACAGAGTAATATTGTTGACTATATCTAGGATTTATAACTTGCCTCTCTAGCCGTTAGAGAGGATAAAAAAACCCATATTTTAATGAAGACCATGAAATTTACTCTATGGATATAAGTCTCAACTCAGACCCATTCTTAATGTCTGAGTCCGGGTCCAGATATGGTGATACCCTACCCGTATATCCATTAATAATAATAAATATATTTTTATATATAAAAAATATAATACTTTAACATTTTTTTTTTGAAAAAATATTAAAATTTTTATAAATATTAAAATATTTTATGAATGTATTCATATTTATGATTTTTTTAGTAGTTATAGATGTAAAAATTAAATTTGGATGAATATAAATTTTATATTAACAAAAAATAGTTTATTTTAAAACTTTTCCGGATCCGGGTATGGGTTTAGACTACTCAGCAAGTATGGATATGAGGATTAATTTTGATACCCGCTCACATACGAGTCCACGTATTATAATATCCTATCCATACCTTATCCATAATCATCCCTACTAACCGTGATATATAATAATGAACACGGATCCTTTGCAGAAAATTCTCTAGAATCCCAACATTTGTACTCCTCATGTAGATAAAACAATGTATTTTATTAAATAGAGTCATCACGTGATAATACAATCTCAACGTCGAATACTAAATTTGATAGCAAAAAGTTATTCAAATACAGAGAACTTTAGAAAATCAAATTCAGAGGTTCTATAATTTATATGTATGTGACTGTCAAATCAATATCATCAGTAACAGATAAACTAAAGGATTTATTTTCTGCCCACAAAATGAGATTATTTGTTCACATTTTGAATCCTACTGCATTGAAGTGATTAGAGAAAAATATTGACATATTGATGGATGTTTAAAGCTTTTTCCAATATGGCTTTCAAACGATTCAAAAGGCCGGTTAAATATTCAACTTTCTAATTTCTACTTCAGTCATAGTTGTCGGTTATGTATTACTCCTCTTCATTACAGCAAAGTCAACTATAACTGCTCCTCTTCATTACATATATGGCACAAGTCAAAGTTACTTAAATTATGGACTTCTGTTTTTCAAGATGAAAAAGTTTTTATAACTCTTCATTTGATTACAATTTTTGGTGTAGAGTGTGGACTGTGGAGCTTTACTAGGATCTTATATATATATTGAATTCGTTGGAATTTAGTTGGTACTTAATTTTATATAAGTTATCGAATTTTAATTTTGTTATAGTAATTTTTATTAATAAAATTATTTCTATTATAAAATTATCTTAACTTTTATAAAGATAAATCATATATTGATGAAACAATAAAACAAATAAATGAAAATCTCTTGTGATTATATTAGAAAAAAGTCACAACGTCACAAAATTTTAGTAACTAATTAAACAGAAAAATAAAGTTTATTATTTTACTTGTTATTAACCTACTAAAATAAGATAAAGTATATAATTAAGTACTAACAAAAACTGAATATTTAAGATAAGTGCACATCAAATATGTGCATAGAAAAAAGTGGATAGGACAAAGAAATCGATCACTATTAACAATGATGAATATTATAATTTTTTGGATAAATTATATTTTGATACTTTGTTCTATGGATTGATTTCACTTTGGTACCATATTCTTTCAAAAGAGACATTTTGGTATTCTGCTTTTCAAATATGACATTTTGGTACCCTCTTACACCACCGTCAATACTTTGATATCCTAAAAAAGATAGAGTAGGATAACAAATCGTGAAAGAATAAGGTACCAGAGTGAAAATGGATTATAAAACAAGGTACCAAAATATCACTTTTGAAATAACAAGGTACCGAAGTGAAATTGGTCCATAGAACAATATACGAAATATAATTTACGCTAATTTTTTTTTTTTAAAAAAGAACAGTTCAAAAATTTGTATACACCGACTGAGATTTAGAGAAATTGTATACATTTGAGCTTAACTTTTGTAATAATGTAGAGAAAGTACAGTGTAATGCTTTAAAATACATACACCAAAAACAAAGCTACTACACTATCTACACGTAGCTTCCCAATGATCAAAAGATGAGAAAAAAGAACAAAAATCTTGTATATACGTAATTAATAATATATAGTAACAAGATCATCATCACCTTTGGTGCCTAGTAAGCAAATACACTTGAATACAAGGCGAATTATTCCAAGTTTTTGAATGCAACTTAAGAATCCCTCTTGCTTTCTCCTTCAAAGACACATCACAATCCGCTTGCATCACCATGCAAAGTTTTGAAACTGCTCCAACCCTCAACATCTCCAAAACGACGTCGTTTGAAGCCGAATACTTTGCCAACAACGACAACAAATGTACTGCTCGATCATCCGTCGCATGTGACACCCTCAGAATCCTCTTCGCCGTCACCGCGATCCCTGCCGCGTGTCTGACAAAAGCCTCTCGGCCGTCAGCACACGAACAGAGAAGAGAGAGAATATTAAATACACCTTCTGATATGTTCTTCTCGGGTTTCTCTAACTCGAGCTCGATCAATTCGAAAATCGCGTTTGATTCTATGATTTTGGTTCTGTTTCTTCCTAATGGACACGTTTCTATGAGAATCTTTAAGGCTGATTTTATGGCTTGATTTGAGATGGTCACTCTGTTTTTTATCACCCCTGTTATTTCTCTGAAAAATTCCTCCTTTAGATTCGCTAAAATCGATGAATCTGTAGCTTCAATGGCGGATTTCAAAACTGGGATTGCTTCGTTTACAAGATTCATTTTCTTTTGACTCTGAATCTGAAGAACCCATGTCATGGATTTGATAAAGTTTGAATCTTTACCCACCAAAGACTTCATCATCATCACTTCATCGTTGTCATCACCCATTGATGATGTTAATAAACGAAGAATCCTCAAAGATTCTTCAATGGAATCTTCTGATCTTTCAAGGAATCTCTTGTTGATGAAAGAAACCATAGCTTTTGGAACACCAGATTCCCTCATGAGAATTCTGTTTCTTTCACTTTCTGACACGAGAGAATCCAATTTGTTCAATGAAGTTTGTGAAAAACGAGGAATCTCGAGATGGGATAAGAGTTTTTGAAGATGAACGGTGGAGATTGGAGATTTGGGGGTGGGGATTCGAGCGACGTCGTTTAGAGAGGACCAAGCTTGAATTAAACGTCGTAAAGTGTGATTTGGAGTTAAATCTGAGGTTTTTGGTAATGGCTGTTTGGTGACCGGACACTTGGAGTCTCTGGCAGTGAGAAGCCATTGTTCGATGCTGGGTCGGTCGTATGTGATACCGGTTATGGCGGTCACCGGGTCTTTCATGATCTCAAGAGAAATTGGGCAGATGAAATATTGAGGGATTTCAGTTTCAGCCATTGATGGAGAAGAAGAAGAAGACGAGGATGAAGATGAGAAGGAGAAGAAATAATAATAATGTTTCTTCTGTTTTTGGTAAGAGATAGCGGCTGTTTATATATATATATATGACATAAAAATTCATCCACCCAAAAATTAATAGAATATAAAAATGGTTGGGATAAACAATGTGATGATGTTAATATGTAGTTTCAAACTTCAACAGGCTGCCGACGACATTTCTAGATGATGATGATGTGTTTAGAGTTGAATTAATGTCTTGTGTGTTTATTTATAGGGTAAATTGCAATTTGGTACCCTGTGGTTAGGGGCGGTTCNTAAGAGAAGACTTTTTGGGAGATTTTTGACATTTTAACTAACATTTGCCGTTAAATCCTAACAGAAAAAAAACCTCAGGGTACCAAATCGCTAACGGAGCAAACCACGGGGTACCACAATGCAAAAATTTTTCTTTCAGGGTACCAAAGGAGAACCGCCCCTAACCACAGGGTACCAAATTGCAATTTACCCTTATTTATATATATGTACAAGTTTTAAATTTCTTGTTAGAATTCAAAACTTTTCGAATCTTTTTTAAAGTAAATATCATTCTATTTAGCCAAGTAAAAAATAATCTTTTAGGTCAAATGGTCATTTTGATCCTAAATATATGCAATAATGTTCATTTTGATCCTTTATGTTTTAAAATGTTCAAATTAGTTCTAAATGTTGACAGAATGCTTCATTTGGTCCCAACTATTGAATTTGGTTATATTTATCTCGTCTCTTATTTTCAGTTCAAATGACTTGTTAAAAGTAACTTGTAGCTCTGAATTCGTCACATTCAAACTTGAAATGAGAGAGACGTGATCAATTTTACTTGTTTGGCCGTGAAAATGAGCAGTCTACTTTCAAGATTGATTTGACCTCGTTTGTTGACAACCCCAACTAGATAGAGAAAGTACTCTTTTGAGAATAATACATAGCTCTGAACTTGTCACATTTGAACTTGAAACGAGAGAAATATGATCAAATTCAATAGTTTGGGACCAAAATGAAACATTTTGCCAACATTTAAGACCAATTTAAACATTTTGAAACAAATAGGACCAAAATGGGCATTAGAGCATACATTTAGGACCAAAATGAGCTTTTAACTTTTTTTATAAAACTTGTAAATTGTGTTGGGTTGAGTGAGTTCAAAATTTGAAATTTGAGTTAATAATGTGTTCAACTTTCTACTTAAACTAATTAACCCGCTAACCCAACTCAAACCCACATATAACCTAACATTATGGTAGTAGTGTATATAATTCTGTCTCTTGTAAAATGAAATGATGAACACCCCTATAAGGGACTGAGTTAAAATCAGGCTGGACCAGATGGTCCGATCGATTCAATGGTCAACCAACTACTAGACTGAGTTAATTCAACATAAAAATCAAACTAGTAGTTAGACCGAATTTCATCGGCCATAACTATTGAATTGACGGTCCAACCACTGAACCGGTAGCCCAACCACCCGCCAACTCTTTTTTTATTTTTTTATTTTTTTTTATAATTTTACATTTTAACTTTTAAATAAAAAAAATCAATAAAATCATATCTAAAGCTCAATTAATTTATTTTATTTTATAAAAAAATTGTTTAATTTGCATAAAATTTATTACATTTAAAAACCTATGCAGTTATATATGTGCTATGTTATTTTTATTTTATGTCTTTGTATTATTATTGTAATGTACTCTATTTCAATTTAAAAAAATAAAAATGTTAAATTATTAATTTTAATTGTGTATATATAATGTTTAAATTTTATATATTAAAAATAATTAATATTTATTATTTATTACATCATCTAATTTGACTGATAGTTCAACTGGTTAAACCAATCAAATCGTGAATCAGTTCGGTAATGACAACATTGCTTATTATGTTAAAATTACAAAAAAATAANGAGGCGAAGTTGATTTTGGGGTTCGATTTGGTGGCTGCGCAAGGGATTTAGGGTTGGGGTTCTCTTCTATGTGGGTTGGTATACTGATTGACGGTGGCGATGAAGGCGGAGTTGAGTTTAGGGTTCGATTTGGTGATTGCGCAAGGGATTTAGGGTTTGGGTTCTCTTCTTTGTGGGTTGGTATGCTGATTGACGGAGGCGGTGGAGATGAGATTTTTGGCTGGTTTGGATTTGATGGAAGAAAGGTAGATTCTTCACTCTTCTTTCAAAAAGGGATGCGAGGTTTTGCCTTCTTTTTACTTTTGTTTACAATTTCTGACGCAGCTGTAAGCCTGTGAGAAAGTAAGTTCCCACTTGTGGAAATTGAGTTAAAGTTTAAAATGATGATAATAATAATTTTGAGATAATTAAGTAATTTTATTATTTTGAAATATATATTATAATATTAATTTTATTGATAAATATGAATTAAAAGCAAAGTTTTTTTTTTGGGTGATATCACGAATACTAAGAGTATTACCTATTTATAACTTCTTTTTGTTCAAATTCAGTATAACTTCGAATTAGAAATTAAAAACTAAAAGGGTTGATTAAGTGCAGGTTAATTTAACCAAGTCTCAGCAAACAATTTAGTTCATATCAGGTGTTAACCCGTGCGATGCACGGGTGGTTGTGTTATAAATATTTGCTATAGAGGATTTTGTAATCGTAATCAATTGAGTATCTCATTATATTTTATTTTATAAGTTTTCTCATGTAAATATGTCTTATTTAATATGTTTCCGGGGAATAAATACATGTGCAATAAGTTATACAATCTATTATACCTTATTGTGTATATGATCTATGTCAGTATTAATCATTATTTTCATGTTGTGCATACAGATTTGTGTGTGGTGTTTTGATGACATCGTTAAGGAAAACGATTATAGAAAATCTTTATTTGAAAATATCAATATTTTACATCTTCGTTTTAATTGACAAAGAAATTCACCTAACATTTTGAAATACTTCTCTGTACACAACATTTCTTAGTTTTCGTGATAGATTCATTGTTTGTCAAGTGTTCGATCAGAATATTGATGCCGTATTTTGAGCGAACCCTTGACAATGCAACATATAATTGACCATGGGTGAACACTGAGCGTGGGTGATATAGCCCAACGATTGACAATGATTAGTCCTTGACACTTGTTGATTATCATTGTGAATGATAATGTCAGAGGGAATTATTGTCGTCTTTGAAATTTTAACGGAATCATTGAATTAGATGAAGTAATAAACATTCTAGCAATTAAGATTTTCTGACCGGTCGATCTCCTTGCTAATGGTATAGCTTCGATGACATGATCATCGAGCCTGAAGACAATCAGTCTTGTGTCGTTGCAGAGACCTAATGATTCGTCAATATTTCTGAGAAGCATTACAGGCGTTTCAACTTTCAAATGGATTTTGTGGTTAGGTAATCCAAAGCCTTTAATAGAATTCAGTATTTCTGTACGTAGAGTATAGTTTAGATAACACCTCACAATTATCCTCGTGTTTGGAAATACTATCGAAGCTATACATTTTCTTTGCCTGGAATTTGTTCAATCAATCTCTCATTTACTTCATGCACATCGTCCTGAGTAGGAGCAAGCTGCTCTATCTCTGAAATAGTCATCATAGTATTTTTCAATTAGATCACCATATATATTTCTTAAATATATCTTCTTGTTACCTGGAAGTTGCCCAATCAACAATTCATTAACTTCAGCCTTCGTGAACATCATCAAGTGTAGGTGAACGAAAAAAAAAAACTTATATGATACATCATAATAGTGCAAAATATAGAAAATTACTCTTGGCCTGATCAATAATTGAAAAGAAAATAAAAAAAATAACTTCTAATTAGACTAATAGTACAACAAAGATCTATATAATATTATTTGTATTTTTCACTAAATAAATTATAATATACTGAAGTTCATTATTACAAAAGGATAAAAATTCTTTAATCATAGTGTTTTTTCATCTTTTTTTCTGGAAAAAAAATATTAGCATAAATGAAATCATATCGCAACCGTTAGATCGCATAATTGAAATGTTCAAAATTATAATTCACAAAATATATGTTTTCTTGAATGCATATTTACTTTTTGCATGAAACGACCTAGCTCCTTCTCTTACTTGAAATTGGTTTGAGAAATTATAGTTCTAAATATTTTAAAAGTATAATTTTAACGAAATTTGGTGATTAAAAATGACTAAAATCCTATTTTGGTCTCTTACATATTTATTTCTTCACAAATTGGTCTTCTCAACTTAGTCTCTCATAATTTGTTCAATCATCAATTTTAATCTTTTCCAATCAATGGTTGACCAAACAAAAAATCTCTCAACCAATTTATGGTGAATGGTGCATAAGCCTAATGGACCATGATGAAGACATTTAAAAATATAGATTCTATCTTATAAACATGATAATCAAAACCTTGATATGGTAAAATATTATATAACTAAATAAATAAAAACTAAAAATACTATTATGTATAAATTGAATAAATTTTAATATTTCATGTCAACAACATAAAATTAAATTTATCATTTTGCAATCTTACTCTACATATTGAGTGTCTTGATGGACAATAATATACGTAACATAAATCGAGACTTTGTGGGAGAGTTATTAACCCATAAATATTGGCCGTTATTAACCCATAAATGTTGGCACATAATTATCATATGAATGTTTAGTTAAGCGGCAAACATTACAAACATTAATGGTAACCCCATTCACTGACATAGATTACCGCATTGCTTGTGTGTTTTGTTACACTCCCATGACAATCAAAGGATCTTAGTGCTCACCAACAAATTAAACTTGAGTACATTACCCTTAAAAATATTAGACAACCAAGATTTTTCTTTTTTGGTGAGTTACCAAGATCGTTAATTTAATTATGAATTCCACGATCAATATTCAATTTCTTTCATTGTGAAAATATTTGTCATATGATTCTATGAGACTTCTATCCAAATTCAAAAGAATGGAGGGACCTTGAAACTTTTGGTTCAAAATTTTGACTCATAAGTCATAACCATAGAATTAGGCCATCTATATTAACTGTCAAGTCTCAGTCCTAACAATTCAAATTTCAAATGAATATTTTGCTTACTTATAGTCATATTTAAGGAAAAAGACCTTCATGAATCAATTTATACATAATCTTTTGACAAAAAGTTTTGGTAAAAAAAAGGAAATTAGAGTTTATTACATTCTGATTCCTCACTTTCTACCTTTCAAGATTAAATTAAAATCTTTATAGACATTATTCTTCTGAGACACATGATTATAATTCTTTATTATTGACTTTCTCTACATATATTTTATAACATTGGCTTATATAAGAATGTTACATTAATGAAGATTTAGTAATTATTAAATTAGAATAATGCCAAGTTGTTGAAGTTGTTGAGATGATTGGACATGGATTGTTGTAGAGGTGTTCCGCATTTCGAGTTACCCATCAAACTCAACCCAACCTGCAAATTTGAGTTTGTTTGATTTTGGCTGATGGGTTTGATTTGACCTAAGAAAAAAGAGCGTGCAAGGGTATGGGTTGAGTTGTGGGTTTAAGAATTTTAAACTCGTTCAACCCAACCCAACCCGCAAACCTACACCACTTATTATTAGTTTTTTTTTACTAAAACACTTCACAATATATATTGAGGCTTCACTTAGGATATAGATTTCAATGCAAATTAAAATAGTTCACCAATAAACATAAGGTATTACTTAGTTAAAATTGTTAAAATCTAACTTGTTGTATATCACACTAATTTCAACTACTTCATATATAAGTATATGGCTTTCATAAATTTGATTATAATAGGACTTTTTTAAGAATGATTTTTAGAATAGTAGGATTTTTTTTATTATAATTTCTATTCAAAAGCATTGAAAAATAAACAAAATTATTGAATACAATATATGTTTGACAAAAAAATTATTTCAATTGAAATATGCTAGCCTGCGAACTCGCCCAACCCGACCTACTATTTTTTGATTTGGATTGGTTTGGATTGAAATAATTTTTCTTCTAATTAACCCAACACAAACCAATCCGTCTTAAAAAGAGTAATGCATTTATCCAATTAAATGGTATATGCTAAAAGACATCCCTAACAATCAGTGTAAGTACACTATCATTCCAAACAGTGATAATTGACGTGCAACTTACAATATGAATATGTAAGTGTCATGGGCTCATTGACTTTGAATTCGTACCCTTTACTCAAATTTATTAAGATAAAATCTTAAAGTTCTTAGATTATGGTATTTTGAAGTTTTTGACGTTTTTTTTATAAATTAATAAATAATAATGACTTTTTATTAATATCANATTAATAGATAATAATAATTTTTTATTAATATCAATGAATGCTTAATTTAATAAAAATTATTCAATCGGCCTCTATGTTTCCAAAAAAACAACATAACAGAGAAAAAAGAGCCAAAATCAAACCAAATTAAAAATAAAAAATAAAAAGAAGAATTTTAAAGTAGAGCCATGTTATTGACTTATGTTAAATTTGGGTTAAATTATACTTTGGTACCATGTTCTTTCAACATTGACATTTTGGCACCCTGTCCTTTTAGTTGTTAGCACTTTCGTGTCCAAAACATTTTTTCCGTCACCTCTTGATGGAAAAAAGCACATGCAGGTCATGTGCATGGTCAAAAACATGAAATCTACAATCCTATAAACTCAAATTTCACGATTTAACCTCCAAGAAACACGATACAGTATGTACTTGAAGGCAAAAGATTTTGAATTTTTTTATATTGAATCATGAAATCTGAGTTTAGGAGAGTGGGTTTCGTGTTGTTAACCATGCACGTGACTTGCACGTGCTTTTTTCCATAAAAAAGTAACAAAAAAAGAGTTGTGAGTACTAAAGTGGTAAAGACGAATAGAATAGGATACTATAATGTCACTTTTGAAAAAATAGTGTACTAAAGTGGAATCAATCCATACCTCAGGGTACCATAATGTAGTTTACCCTTAGAATTATATATAATAATATCTCATCATTTACTTCTTTTTTTTTGTTCTTCATGTTTGTTAGGGGTGAGAAACCCAACCCACCAAATCGGCGAGTCCGCAGAAGCCAACCCAACCCGCAACTATGGGTTGGGTTTAAAATTTTTAACCCGCACACTTGCAGGTTGGGTTGTGGGTTCGTAATTTCTCAACCCAACCTGCGAGCTTGCATATAAATTTTTTTATTTTATATATGTTTTTTGTTGTTAATGTTTGACTGTTTGTCATTCCATCAATAGTAATGAATTTACCCTTTGATTTTCAATTAACAACAAAATATTATCATAATGGGTATTATAAGTTGGCCAAAGTCCAATTTTGGTCCCTCAGTTATGCTCAATGTTTCAAATTGGTCCCTCAGTTATTTTCGTTCTATATTGGTCCCTCAGTTTTCCAAAACTTGGCACAGTTGATCCCTCAAACGCTTTCTATCCATTTTTTTCGTTAAAAAGAAAAGAGAAAATTGATTCATAACTCCTAAATGTTTGAATTTTTGCATTAAGGACGTTTTTTTTTTCTATAATTGAACCAAAATATAAGAAAGAAAAAAAAAACTGGGGGATTTAGTTTATTTCACACCAAAAAGTAACCTCTCTCTCTTTCTAGTTGAACCTTTACTCGAATCTCCGGTGCCGTTAATGGAGGTAGATTCAGAGGAATGTTGAGGTCTTGAGCTTCGATAATGGTCACACGTAGATACCAAAGCTTCGGCTATTGGTATACTTTAGATTGAGTGTGTGCGACGTCTAGTACATCGGAGATTATCGCCTCTGGAAATGCATCATCGACTTGTGTACCAATCCTGACGGGGAGTTGAATGTCACCGGAAACCCTGCCTGAATTTTGTTCGGCGGAGCATTGTGGAGCAGGGGATTGTCAGGAGGGTCTTGTACGGGGACGTCGAAGAGGTCGAAGTAGACGCCGCCTAGAAATTGCTCATTTGGGGGATCCCATATCGATATTTTTTATTCTGAAAAAATTGATGTGGGTTTTGGGTGGAGTTTGCTCCCGAATTGCTTTGGGGTTTTGGGTTTGGAGAGATTTCAGAGAGAGAGAGAGAGAGAGAGAAAAGTTTTTTTGGAATGAAAGAAACTAAAACCTTCTGGTTTTTATTCTTTCTTACATTTTTGTTCTATTATAGAGAAAAATGTCCCTAATGCAAAAATTCAAATTTTTAGGAGTTAAAAATCAATTTTGTCTTTTTTTCAACGGAAAAATAGATGAAAAACGTTCGAGGGACCAACTGTGCCAAGTTTTGGAAAATCGAGGGACCAATATGGAACGAAAAATAACTGAGGGACCAATTTGGAACATTGAGCATAACTGAGGGACCAAAATAGGACTTTGGCCTTATAAGTTCATTACAACTTCTTTTCTCTTAAAATTAATTTTAAGTGAATCAAAATTATAGTTACAAATTGGTAGTGTTAAGACTGATAAATCTGTTTTTGACTCAATTGAAAATCATCCATTTTCACCTTTCGATTAATCATACATTCAAAATTTTAAAATTAGAATAAACTTTAAAGTTCTTTTATTTTTTTACTACAATTGTAATTTAGTTTTTAAATATTGAAATATAATTTTTTTTTATTTATACTTCTTTTTACAAACATAAAATAATCATTATGGGCATTTTTTTAAATTTTTTTAATTTAAATAGAATTAAAATTAAACTATATATATGCACCAAAATTACTTAAAATAAATTTCACACGTCATTCTTAGTGTGCATTAATGTATTATAAAATTCTTTCTATGAACATTTTTGTATAGGTTTAAAATTTTTCTTTTAATATAAAATATATATTTTTTCATAATTAACATATGAGAACAATATTTTTAAAATAAATATAGTTTTTCATGAAGATCAATATAGTTTTTCATGAAAATGGCAACTTTATCTTTATAAATGACATGCGAAAAAATAAATGTTTATATTGAAGAAAGTAGTCATTAAAGTTGTTTAATTTCAATATTTCAAATTAAAAATTACTGATTAAATGCTATTTTGTGTTAATATTTAGTGGCTTGATGTCTCTTGCAATTTGTTGAAAATATCATCAATATAAAAATAAATCGTCATAATTTTGATTTTAATTTGAAAANCTCTTTCTCTCTCTCTCACACACACATACACCTCTCTCTCTCTCTCTCTCTCTCTCTCTCTCTCTCTTCGAGCTACCTATCATCTTCATCCATGGCGGCAGGAGGACTTTTCGCTGCCATAAACTTGAAACCCCTCCGACCCTCTTCCCAAGGCGGCGCCGACGACGGCGTTGCTCTTCACTCCGTTGAGATCTTCCCGTCGTCGTCACGACACACTCCTCCGTCGTCGAACGCCAAGAATGACGACGAGCTTTCGAAACTCGAATCCGTGAAGGCAAAAGAGAAAAAGGAAAAATATGAAGATGAGATGTGATTGAGATTTAAGGGCTTTTGAAGCTGCTCCATTTCAATTTCTGCAATTTACAAACACGCTCCACATTACACAGATTTTTCAGGCTTCGATCTCAGTGCAAATGCAATTGTGCAAACCCTAGAACCTTCAATATCGCTTACTTGATGTGTCGTAACTTCATTAGATTCATCATCCATGGAGTCCGATTCACCTCTTCTCAATTTCAGAGATCTCGGAAGAGAGAGAAATGAGAGGGAGAAGATTGTGTTTTTTTGTGTAAAATAAACTAAAACCCCCAAATATTTCTTCTTTCTTACATTTAGGTTCTATTATAGAGAAAATGGTCCTTGATGTAAAGAATTTAAACTTTTAGGAGTCAAAAATCAATTTTATCTTTTTTTTAACGGAAAAATGGATGGAAACTGTTAGAGGGACCAACTTTTCAAAATTTGCATAACTGAGGAACCAATATGGAACGAAAAATAACTGGGGGACCAATTTGAAACACTGAGCATAACTGGGGGACCAAAATAGGACGTTGGCCTTTATCAAATTGAATTATCATTCATAATCGTTATAACTCCAATTTATGTCTCATTTCTCTATTGCATTTAAGAGTTAAAAACATAGTTGAATTCCAACTATTTATCAATTTTTTTTTACCAATTATATCAATATTATTGCTCATCATCAATAAAATATTTGAATTTACCAATTACATTATCATTCACAACTTAAAATAAGCCATTGTAAATGAACTTAAAAAATCCAAAACGAATTATTAATAGAAATTTTTCAAAATCATATCTGCAATATATAATCATATATCTATTTATTATATGATGTATCAATTTTTTGACATTAATAAGAAATGAATGGTCATAATATCCATTTATTATATGATTTTCTGTCATCTAATTTATTTAGTTTATGCAATTAACATTAAATATATATCCCATATTGTCTTTTTTTTTTTGTAGTTATAATGATAGACTTGTATAATTCTACAAATCATACTAATTAAATAACACTAAAGTATTCAAGTATAAGTTTTTAACACTAAAGTATTCCAATTTATGATTCA
>QANZ01025323.1:81805-105066 GCA_003254925.1 Chamaecrista fasciculata | reverse complement strand
GTACCCTTTGGAGCTATTTTGTAATTTTAACCATAACAAATTTTGCAAAAATTACATATTGACCCCAAAAAATTTTCAAAAAATTACAAATAGGTCCCTGGATACATATTATATAGGGACTAAAATGAAAACTTTAAAATTTTTTGGGGTCAATATGTAATTTTTGTAAAATTTATTATGGTTAAAATTACAAAATAGCTCTAAAGGGTACCAAAGTGTTAATGGAGAATACCACAGGGTACCAAAGTGAAATAGGGTCAAACCACAGGGTACCAAATTGTAATTTACCCAAAGTTTTATATGCATGTTGTAGAATTTGATTACTGAAAGAGGTAGAAGCAATATATATATATACATATATACTAACTAATAAAATAAAATATCTATTATTATTTTTTCTATTTTTATTCTACAATTAAAATATTTTGAAAAAGCTAAACTCTAATATATATCAACAACGAAATTAGAGAAAGTAAGAACATCTTTGCTTCGTGCATAGGGCTCTACTTCCACATTCAAATGCTCATACTGAATCTCAATCGTTGTTTGACGAATCCCAACTGTATTATCATCACAAAATAAAAAAAGAAGAAAATACAGAAAGAAAAAATCAAAACCATAATCATAATCGAAATCAGAGGAAGAAAAAGAAACAGAGTGTGTATGTACCAACATCAATTAATTCATTAACAATATCTCTTTTTATTAGAAATTATTTGTATGTGTTTCTGCATATGCAGTAAAAGAAAAACAGTGAAGAAAATAATAACCTCTCTGGCATGAGGGGTTTTAGAATTATTCTACAAAAAATTTGAAGAAGAACCAAAAGATGATTAGATAACCGAAGAAAAAAAAAAGCATGATAAAAAAAAAAGAGCGAGAGAGTGATTACCATGAAGTTTGGAGATATAATTGTAGAAATTGAAGTTATATGTTATTGTAGATGAAAAATAATAACCTCTCACATGACGAAAAAAATTTGACGAGCTTTACCAAATTGCCATAAAATGTAATTGCATTCACAACTAAAGGACATTTCTCAATGGTGCATCCAATTTTGAAATGGCTCCAGTGATAATGAATGAATAGCAATTTCTGCCACTATTTATAAAGTTTTTTGAAATGCCAATCATCATTAATTTGCCAAAACAACAAACGTAATTTATGACATGAACTACTCAATCTATTTTGAGAAACGTAAGTATTCCTGAACCAAACATATGAATTTTGTTAATGACAATGTCGTTTGATCATGATTTTAGCAATCTGTCTATAGAGAATACCTTTTGTGTAATTTGTTGCTCACAAGTTTGAATAATATACCATATATAAACCGAAATCACATAATTAACATTGATCACCAGTCATTAATTCGTCCATTGTAATCAATGTGATTATTCAAAGTTAATATGTTTCCATATTGAAAACGATGACAGGACTCGTGGGAAGCTGATGTGTGATCAGTTAAGGATTACATGGCAATTATGATGCACATGTGAACATATAAAGATCATAAGAAAAATGTTAAATAAAATGATATATGACATGGTGCACGGGGATTGGTCGAAGAGTCATAAAAAGTTTTAATGACAATTTAAGACACAATGATACGTGGTAGGCAAAGACCAGATGTGCTCTGCTTTTAGGCTTTTATATATGAAGTGTTATATATATATAGCATATATTAATATTCCTAAAACCGCAATTTCTGGCACTATTTATAAAGTTTTTTGAAATGCCAATCATCATTAATTTGCCATAACAGCAAACGTAATTTATGGCATGAACTACTCAATCTATTTTGAGAAACGTAAGTATTCATGAAACAAACATATGAATTTTGTTAATGACAATGTCGTTTGATCGTGATTCTAGCAATCTGTCTATAGAGAATACCTTTTGTGTAATTTGTTGCTCACAAGTTTGAATAATATACCATATATAAACCGAAATCACATAATTAACATTGATCACCAGTCATTAATTCGTCCATTGTAATCAATGTGATTATTTAAAGTTAATATGTTGCCATATTGAAAACGATGACGGGACCCGTGGGAAGCTGATGTGTGATCAATTAAGGATTACATGGCAATTATGATGCACATGTGGACATATAAAGATCATAAAAAAATGTTAAATAAAATAATATATGACATGGTGCATAGGGATTGGTCGAAGAGTCATAAAAAGTTTTAATGACAAATTTAAGACATAATGACACGTGGTAGACAAAGACAAAATGTGCTCTGCTTTTAGGCTTTTATATATGATACTTTTTTTTTTCTTTTTAAGTTTGATATTTGCAATATATAGCACAAAGTTTCAAAGATAAAAGCTAATTAAGGGTAGTAAATAGTAAGGGATTTTACAAGAATATATAATTCATCTCTTAAGAAATTGTCGTTGCCTTAAATATTCAGTAAGTACCAAGATATTTGGTTGGTAAGTGAAATTTTAAACCAAAGATGTTAAGAATATGAATAATTAATTAATTATACCACTTAATGATCTTGATCATGATATATATATTATAGGCCAAAGTCCTATGTTGGTTCCTCATTTTTGCTTAAAGTTTCGTTTTGGTCCCTCAATTTTTTTTCGTCCTATTTTAGTCCCTCAAGTTTCTAAAAAGTTTCACCGTTAATCCCTGACTATTTTTCACCCACTTTTTCTGTTAAAAAAAGAAAAAAAAAACTAACTTTCATATCCCAAAAATTTTGCTCTTTTACAAAAGGGAAGGATCTTAATGCTAAAGAGCAAAATTGTTGAAAGATGAAAGTTAGTTTTTTTTTTCCTTTTTTCAGGAACTAATAGTGAAACTTTTTAAAAACTTGAAGGACCAAAACAGAACATTGAGCAAACATGAGGGACCAAAACAAAACGAAAAAAAATTTAAGGGACCAAATATAGAACGAAAAAAAATTGAGGGACAAAAACAAGACTTTGAGCAAACATGAGGGACCAAAATAGGACTTTGGCGTATATTATAATAACATTTTTTTCTATTATTACAAAATGATTGTTTCCTGAATAAAAAATAAAAACAAATAATCAAAGTAGCTAACAAACACAGTCAGAGAAAGGAGTATAAAATAATAATAATGAATTAATGATAGCCTCAAAGCATTGACTTGAGAGATTTTGGCATGGATTAGTGACGGTGTGGACTGTGGAGAGTGATGAGGACATCTCATACTATGATCTCTTAAAATTGATTTTTATAATCAAAATAATGATCCATTAATATTCACATATTTTATTCAAAATTTCTTGGACTGACTTTTCCATGGATTCATTGCACAGTCAAAATGAAACAGTCTAACTGTCACATCACAATTACGTAAAATTGACTGTGCTATCAAAATATTAATTGTAACAAACCTAGTCATACTAAGAACAATCACCAGATTACATGACTTTTTTTTTTGGCCGAAAGATTACATGACTTTTGAAGGATTACGTATTTAAGATAGCTATAATTCTTGACTATGATATCTTTTTATCTTTGAATGAGATTAATTTTTGTTAAACACTTCAAACATGGTGATAATAGAAATATATATATATATATATATATATATATATTGATATGAGAACTCGACTGCAAAAGAATAAACATGTTTGATTGTTTGTCTTATAACTATATTCTTCTCTCTATTTCTTTTAAGATTAAATAGAAACTAACATTAAAAAGAAATTTATAAAGAGGCAAAAAATTTGTCTAAAGTTAAAAAAGTCTGAATTGGGTCAAAATCCTATTTCGGTCCTCAATGTTTGCTCATGATTTCATTTTAGTCTTTTTTTTGTTATTTTTTGGTCTCAAAAGTTGTCAAAAAAGTTTTACAATTAGTCACTCAATCATTTTAAATCTATTTATTCCATTAAAAAAAAGAGAAAATAAAGGGAAAATTTGACTTTCACCTCCTAAAAAATATACTCTTTTGTGTTAAGATCTTTTCCTTTTTGCAATATTGATCGAAATGCAATAAAGAATAAACAAATGGGGGTCTAAATCACAAAAACAAACTTATTATATTTTGCAACACTACACCGTCAAGCTTATGATATTTTGCAAAATATCATAAGTTTTCACAAAAACAAACTTATGATATTTTGCAACATTACACAGTCAAGCTTACACAGTCCAAATGGGGGTCTAAATAACAAAAGACGTTTCTAGTATTTTCAAAAACAAACTTATGATATTTTGCAACATTACACAAAAGTAAACTATTTAATCATGTTAATATCATCATTTAGTTAAGGCCTGATTGGTTTAAGAAAATGCTTCATGTTTTCATTTTCTATTTCTAATTTTGGAATTCTATTTTCATTTCAGAATTTTCAATATTTAAGAAATATGTTTGTTTTATAAAGTCAAAAAATCGTTTTCATTCATATTTTTTAAACATGAATTTTCAGAGAAATACTGGGCTTTTTAATGTGTCATTCAATACGGGCCGATTGGGCTATTGGATTATGTAGTCCTCCGAACCTTCTAATGATTTGCTTAACATGTGAAAATAAATATATTTGCGACAGAAGACGCAGAAGACAGAAGACGCTCCGCTAGGGTTTTCAGCCAAAGCTTCGACGGCGTTGGGCTGCCGTCGTTTCGGCGGCGGTAGCCCCCTCCTCCTCTTCTAGGTTAGTTTTTTTTTCTCTCCTCCTTCTTTAGGAAGGTGTTTTCGTCTGTTAGGGATGTTTTTTCTTTTTCCATTAGGGAAGATTTCTCTCCCTTTCCCTAGGAAAGGGTTTTAGTAGATATGTATGTCTCAGATCTATATTTGGAGCGCAATATGGAGAAGAAAACGGGTAAGAAGATTGATCTCTCTAAGAGAGATGAGGGGTGTGTTGCCTCTCGGTTAAATCTTCCTTGTTTTTCTTTTTAGTTTTTGTAGATCTGGTTTGAGATGTATATTTTTGTTGTATAGGAGATCTGATTTTCCTTCTCCTTCTTAAGTGTGTTGCCTAGGATTTCTTTGATGTTTCTCCTATACTGATGTATTGTTCTCTGTGGAGCGTGAGGCTAAGTTTATAATGTTAGATCTATGCCTTGTTTGGTCTCTCTGTTGTATGGCCTTGTGCCATTTTCTTCATGAATGAAGTTTCATCTTTTTGACCAAAAATATAAATATATATATATATATATTTGCGACAAAAAAAAAGAAAATAAATAAATTGTTCGAACAAAAAAAAACTGCTGTTCCAGAAGACAACGCAAAAGACCCAAAAAAAAAAAAAGAAAGACAACACAAAAGAAGAATATATATTTATCGGTGTCCATGTCCTTTTCTGTTTTGTTTTTTTTTTTCACTATCGACATTATATTCTTGCTAATTGCCTCTCAGTGTCATCGTTTTTGTATCAGTGTTCCTTCTCAACTCACTATAATTTGCATTATAATGCTCCGATGGTCCCGTTTCTAATCTAGAATAGTCCAATTCTCTGTCCAAACAACTCCATTCCCTTTCATATAAAAAATAGGATAAATTATACTTTGATACCTTATTTTATGGATCAATTTTACTTTGATACCTTCAAAAGTAACACTTTGGTACGTACCATGTTCTTTGCACCGTTAACATTTTGATATATTATTCTTTCAAAAGTGACATTTTGGTACCTTATTCTTTGCACTGTTAGATAGAACATGGTACCAAAGTAAAACCGGTCCATAGAACATGGTACTAAATTGTTAACGGTGCAAAGAAAAGGGTACCAAAATATTAATGGTGTAAAGAACAAGGTACTAGAGTATCACTTTTAAAAGAACAGATCAAGTACTAAAGTGAAATTAGTCCATAGAACAAGGTACCAAAGTGTAATTTACCTTAAAAAATAATGGTATATTGAGGAGTATACCTAGATCGTGTAAATTGTCCAAAATTGTTAATTGAAGTCTATAGTAATTAATAGCATAAGTCGAAAGTAATTAAGTAACAAAACATTAATTATCCATCTCCAAGATTCTAATCTTTGATCATATACTCTAGAATCTAGATATAACGTGACTAATGACTATGTATGCATGTGTAAGTACGTACATATATATACATTGGACAAAATGCAAAGAGCAAATTGATCATCAACGGTAAAAAATATACATAAATCAGAGGAATGATTCATAATTACAAAATTCTAATCATATAATATAATACTTCTATACCCAATCCCTAGCTCTCTAAGCTAGCTATACCTGTCCATATCCAAGAATTAATCAGAGAAAAAAGAATTAATCATCCAATTAATCCGGGCTATAACATATATATATATATATATATGTTGCTAATTAGCATAGGAAATATATATATATATATATCATGAGTTGCCATAATAATCATGATAAAGACACAAAATCTGGCAACAAGGACTGTGATGCAACAAACCTCTTGGTGTTATTGTGAATGTGATGCATATTAATATTGCTATTCTCATAATTATTATTATTCCTAGTAGTGCTTGCTGCATGAGAAGGTGTAGCAATATGACTCGTGTTGATTCCACAAAACTCATCATGTGGAAGTCCAAGAGTGAGAGAAACACCACCATTATTATTTCTTCCTTGATGAAAATTGTTATTATAATTATACCTGCTTCCACTGATGTACGTGTTCCATCGAGATTAATCCTCCATCATCATCATCATCGTTATTCACCATCATATTCATCACAGAGTAAGTCCCTAACCCTAATTCTTGATGAGAAGCTTGTGGAATATGTGAATTATTATTATTATTATGTGATGACGATGATGGATATTCCTTAATAATGTTATTATTGTTACTGCTTGATGTCCCCACGACCTCCTTCTTGTCCCCTATGGCTTCTTTTGACTTTATAGTACTGTTTTCATCGTGTAATTGATCCTTCATTTCTTCCTTGTACATTTCTTCTACCATAGGCTTCCATAGCCTAACTCTTGCATTTATGAACCAGTTTGACACCTGCATTGATATATCATTCATTCATAATTCACTAAACTTTGTTATATATATATATATTAAGTAATAATAAAAAAATTTATTATTTGGTCCTTGAATTATATAAAATAAACTAATCAGTCCCTATATAATTAAAATACACGATTTGGTCATTGAAACATTTCAATTGTCAATGATTTGATCTTTGAATTTAAACTGATTTTATATTTTTGACCCTTAAATTTGACTAAAAACCACATTGTTGGTGATTAGAATAATTCAAGGACTGATTAATTGATTCGAAACAAATTTAAGAAGCAAGTAGTAGGTTTCCTCTTAAATCTTAATTACCTCACAAAATATGGTATCTAATCTCAGACTACTTAGTGCACACATCGATAACAACACTCCAGAAACATATATATAACATAACTATTTGTGCCGATTTATTTGGCATTTGTTTTTCCTTCTATCCACATTTAGGCTATATATTGCACATGAGTTGGCTGAGAGATAAACAAAAATCTTTTTTCTTAGTCATAAATTAGAGATAAATTTGTAGTTAATTTTTCTTTCTACTAACAAATTTAAGTTTTCCTTATCTCTTTGTCAACTCACCTATTATGACATATATATATATATACATATAAATCGTACAAGTCATATGTCTGGCACAAAGAGTACAATATAAAAACTAGACAGACATTTTGGACTAAAGGTTGAATAAGTAAAAAAGTTTGAGAATCAAAATAGAATTCGATCTATAATGCAAGAACTAAAATGAAATTTTGACCAAATAATAATAATAGGTACCTGGCTCCTAGTTAGTCCAGTTTGTTTTGCGAGCATAACTTTATCGGCGTCCTTGGGGTAGCTGAAGACCAGAAAAAAAAAAATCAGAAATGAAGCTAATTAATATTATAATATATATAAAAGAAAAATGAGAATTAAGGGACTATATATATGTGAAGTAAATTAGATTACTTACGGATGAAGAAAATGGTCAAAAAGCCAAGCACGAAGAATAGAGACAGCTCTTTCAGGCAAGCCTCGTTGTGGCCTCCAAGCATTATTATTATGGTTCACAATATTCATATTCATATTCATGTGCATCATATTCATATTATAATTATTATACCTTAGTAGCCTACATCCTTCTACTTTGGCTCCTAAGCATTCTTCTACTTCACCTAACCTCTTGCTTGTTGCTTTCACTTGTGACCTTATTGCTTCCTTCAAACTTCTAAATTGTTTCGATATGGTCCTTAATGCTCTTGCACCACCAATTCCTGCTGCCTCCTCGAATGATGTTATCACTATCTGCATTTGCTCCTCATATTCTTTGTACCTTTGCTCCACCTATTTATATACATGTTTAATTTGTTTGATTATTAAAAATATATAATGAAAATAATTAATTAAAACACACAATATAATGTTACATACTATTTGCATCAAAATCTCATTTTGACCCCTAAAGTATAGGTTGAATTCTGTTTCGGTCCCTAAATTTCTTTACAAGTTTCTAACTGTTAGTCCCTAAGCAAATTTTGTTCAAGTTTAACTGTTAATAAATATTACATAGACATTTAAAGTATTTGTTTCTCTCTCAGGTCAATTAATCAATTTTCAGGACATCTATGAGAGAGAAATTGAATGAGATGATCAACTAAAATGTATAGGTCATATTTAACAATGGAACTTGGATGAAATTTTTCTCAGGGACCGGTCATAATATAGTGGACACAAGGGAAAAACTTTTAAGGTCTAAAATGGAATGAAAAATAAAAATTGAAAGTCCAAAACGGAATTTATCTTATATTTTAGGGATTTGTAAGAGGTTCTATTGGAGGGATATAATATTATAAGATATTATTAGATATTATTGTTAGTTTATTGATATGCATTTTGCAATTTGAATTAGGAAATCTTATATGATTTATTCGCATCATATTTTCATGTATATATACCATCTAAAGTGAATAAAGAGAACAAGTTCATTTGGCCAATTCTTTGTTTTGGTTTAACATGGTATCAGACCAATAAATTAAAAAGGGATTATTTTGCACTTTGAAGAAAAACACAGGGGGCTATTTTGGAATTTGGACAAATTTTATAGGGAGTTTTGTTGAATCACGAACGAAGGGCACTCTGCACATGAAATCAACGGCAGCGCTGTAAAAGAAAACCACCGTTCCGTTCACAGAAACGTCCGACGAACTCTGGTGTTTCACGGAGTCGATTTGATTATACCGATACATTTGCACCAGTGGCCAAGATGGTTACGATTCGAGTCCTTCTTGCTGTTGTTGCAGCCAAAGATTGGGAGGTGCACCAAATGGATGTGCACAATGCATTTCTTCATGGCGATCTTCATGAGGAAGTCTACATGAAGATACCTCCAGGATTCCGAGTTGAAGGTTCTAATAAGGTGTGTAGGCTACGAAAGTCTCTTTATGGTTTGAAACAAGCCCCACGTTGTTAGTTCGCCAAGCTCTCTACTGCTTTGATCTCTTATGGGTTTAACCAATCCCGATCTGACCACTCCTTGTTCACTTTCACAAAGGGAGACGCACAACTGATTGTTCTTGTATATGTTGACGATCTCATTGTTGTCGGCAACAATGTTGATGTCCTCAAGAAGTTCAAATTATATCTTGGTGATTGTTTCCACATGAAGGATCTTGGCATTTTAAAACATTTTCTTGGTGTTGAAGTAGCACGAGGCCCACACGGGTTCGTTCTCTCTCAACGCAAACATTTTAAAACATTATTCCTGAAGCAGGACTTCTTGGATCTCGACCAGCAGAGACACCTTTGGAGAAAAATCATCATCTTGCCCTTTCAACCTGATCCCCAGTCATACCGACGCCTAGTGGGACGATTGATCTATTTGTGTTTTACTCGGCCAAACATATCTTATAGCATACATGTGTTGTCTCAGTTCATGCAGACACCACGACGAGACCATTGGGATGCGGCATTAAGAGTGGTGTGTTACTTGAAGGGGAGCCCTGGTCAAGGGATTCATCTTGATCGAAATTGTGATCTTCAGCTCCATGGGTGGTGTGATGCTGACTGGGCTGGATGCCCTCTTACACGTCGATCTCTCACTGGTTGGATGGTTTTCCTTGGACAATCACGGGTGTCTTGGAAGACGAAGAAACAACACACGGTGTCAAGATCTTTGGCTGAAGCAAAATATCGTGCCATGGCTATGACATTGTGTGAATTGAAATGGTTGAAAGCTGTTCTCGCTGATATTGGTATATCACACTCAAAGGCCATATCTCTTCAGTGTGACAGCCAAGCTGCCCTTCATATTTCTCAAAATCCGTTTTTTTCATGAACGAACCAAACACATTGAAATTGATTGTCACTTTGTTCGTGATGCTCTTCTTGATGGTACTATCAGTCCCTCTTATGTCCCATCTACTACACAACTTGCTGATATTTTCACAAAGGCTTTGGGAAGAAGTCAATTCAAACTCCTCCTTACCAAGTTGGGCATTCGTGATCTTCATGCACCAACTTGAGGGGAGTATTGGAGGGATATAATATTATAAGATATTATTAGATATTATTGTTAGTTTATTGATATGCATTCTGCAATTTGAATTAGGAAATCTTAGGAAATCTTATTTGATTTATTCGCATCATATTTTCATGTATATATACCATCAAAAGTGAATAAAGAGAACAAGTTCATTTGGCCAATTCTTTGTTTTCGTTTAACAGGTTTTGACCAATATATATATATATATATATATATATATATATATATAGAGTTTTGAGTTTTGAATAGTGGGTCCGGGTCACTGGCTAGCTTGTAGCACAGTGACCGGTCTAGTTATGAATATGGAATTCTGTGGTTGGGCCCAATGAAGGGAAATTATTCTCTCACACTCACTAAATTATTGCTCAGATGGCTTTCGATCTGATTTTTCTCTTTTTATGTGAGTAGTGTACGTTTATATGTACATGTATGTCCTATTTATATATTTCAGCAATAAAAGGGGGAGATCAATTCAGATTCAGATCTATATATATATATGATGAGTGAGAAGTGAAATGGTAATGATAAATATGATAGACGACGACAACGATAATTGTTATTCCTGGTGTCAGTCAATTTCAGTGAGAGTACATATATATATATCACATTCTTTTTTTCCCATGTTACTACTTACCAGTAATTAACATCACACATACACGCCCACACTGACAAAACTATAACTTGCATCCGCTACACAAGATCATATACTTACGTACATTAATGGTACACTAATTGATATGGTATGATAAAATTTAGGGTAAATTACACTTTGGTACCCTGTGGTTTGACCCTATTTCACTTTGGTACCCTGTGGTTTGAAACTTGACACTTTGGTACCCTGTGGTATTCTCCATTAACACTTTAGTACCCTTTGGAGCTATTTTGTAATTTTAACCATAACAAATTTTGCAAAAATTATATATTGACCCCAAAAAATTTTCAAAAAAATACAAATAGGTCCCCGGATACATATTATAAAGGGACTAAAATGAAAAGTTTAAAACTTTTTTGGGGTCAATATGTAATTTTTGTAAAATTTATTATGGTTAAAATTACAAAATAGCTCCAAAGGGTACCAAAGTGTTAATGAAGAATACCACAGGGTACCAAAGTGTCAAATTTCAAACCACAGGGTACCAAAGTGAAATAGGATCAAACCACAGGGTACCAAAGTGTAATTTACCCTAAAATTTATATGATATGATATGATATGATAAAATAATCAAGGATAATGTGCAAATTAATTATGAGGCTAATTAATTAGTATAGTATATATATATAGTATACCTGATGGAGCATGGCAAGAAGGTTGCATTTCTTCATCTGAAGCTCTTGTCTTTGTGATGTAGTGAGTTGCTCACTATTATTATTTTCTCCTGAACCGCCACTAGAACCGTCGCAATAATAATTCCCTTCATATTTGGATTCTTTCACTTTCTCTTTTCTAGACACATCATCAATAATATGATCATCTCCTCTGTCCAATATTTTCTCCTTTCTCACATTCACCACCTCATCTAACACCTCTTGTGTTGCTTTCAAATACTTTGACCCCAAAATAAAACCCGGCACCCGGCCACCGGCGAAGGCGGCTTGAGGTTTTCCGGCGACCTCGGAGAACACCGATTGCTGGGAGGAGTTGAGACTGAGTGACAAGCCCTGCTGATGAAGCGGAATAGGCCGCCGGAAAATCATGTCGCCGCCGGAAGTGGTGGTTTCCGGCGGCGGTGTGTGGTGGTCGATGGTGGAAGAAGGCCAGAGATTGTAGTGGACACATGGCGGTGGAGATTGGGTAGTGAGGGCACCGTGGTGGAAGCCGGAGAATTCGCCGGCACCGACAAAGTTAGCGGCGGAGGAGGGTGGTGGTGGCGCGTGAGGGGAGAGCGCGTAAGGATCAAAGTACGTCTTCATATGATACTATGAGCCTCTCTTTCTTTCTGTGTATCTCTGATTCACTGTACGGAAGCAAACAAAACAAACAAACAAATATATCAATTCATTAATTATAAATAAATATATAAAGACTGCTGCTATATATATATATATGTTAGAATTGGATGAGTGTTGTTATGATGAAGAACAACCTCGTTTGGTATTTGTGATGGAATTGAATTCAATAAATAATAACCCCTCAAAAATTGCAGATAGCTAGGCTACTTTAGAGAGACACATTTGAAAGGCATGCTAAAGAGAAGGAAGAAGCTAAGGATTCTTCATTAATTAGAATAATAAATATTTAAAGTACTTGTTTGGGGAATATATATATATATATATGAGAAGTTTGGTGAAAAATAATGGATGAAGAAAGGAAGGAGATGGAGGAGAGAGGAATTGAAGAAAGTGTCACGGGTTCCATTCCAACGTCCATCAAATAGATTTTTTTTCAAACCCTATATTATGAGCTGATAATTTAATTTTTAAAATTTGAAATTAAAATATATGATTTATTTAAAAAAAATAATATATTATTTAATTTATAAAAAAAAACTAATAAAATATATTATTTTGATGCTTTAAAAATTGTTGAATTTTGTAGGTCAAATATCCGTTCATGTGGGAGTCCAATTGACGTTTTAAAAATTGTTGGATTTTGTGGGTCAAATATCTGTTCATGTAGGAGTCCAATTGAGTTATGGGTTGATCTATTGGAATGTGCGTTATTTTAATTAAGTCTCACATCAGATAGTTAGTATTTGTGAGCTCTCCCATTCTCCTATAAATAGGAGTGTTTTTCCCATCATTTAAGTTGCTAGTTGATTCTATGAGTTGGAGAGGGTGCTCTCGATCATATTGAGAGAACCCACATAGTTATATTTTATTTTTTCTCTTAGAGTTGTTCTTCCGCGATTAGTCTTGACAACATGACTCTACCTCTAGTAGGTAGAGTCTCACCGTTTGGTAGAGTTCGTGATGAGAAGATTAATGTTCGGAGATCAATCTTGATGGAGCAAAAGCACTAGCAAGATTCAGAATATTAGCGATGTCGTCCAGGTTAGTAAGATCCGCAATGTATTTTTAATACTTGCCTGCATTTATTATTTTTATGATTCGGGTTTCAGTTCTTAAGTCAAGTCTTGAGAATCCGAAATCCTTCAAAAATTAATAAATATACTTTTATATTTTTTAGAGATTAAGTAATATATATTTTAATATTTGCGAGATCCAATTGTAAATTTAATATATATATTTTCATGTACNTCATATATATATATATATATATATATCCTCAAACCTTTATACTCCATCCCATCTCTTCTTCAATCAAATGAACAACTCCTCCAATTAATTAATTAATTTGTTCATACAAATTAAATAAGAAACTAACCAACTTCTTCTCTGCCTTGTTGAAAGTCTAAGAAAATCAAATATTATATTAATTAGAAATCAAAATAAACCAAAAGAAAATTAAAGTGGTAATCAATGGAGTAGGACATATGAAAGACTCTTGAGAAAGCAAGAGATATAAAGGGGTTGTCTTCATTAAAATCCTACCTTCTATTGCCCATAATTATTCTTCGTCTCTAGCTAAGTTTAGCTACTAAGTACATATTTATTTCAACTTTTCCTCTCTTCCTATTTCCTTTTTTTCTTTTTCCCTAATTATATGCAACTCTTGTTTATATTCTCTTTTTTTCCCCTCTTTCTCTTTATTCCGTGGTTGGTTGCAAAAGTAAAAGGATAAAGCAATAATTGAAAACTATTACATAAAAAGTTATAAATGTAACCGTATGGATGTAATTAATTAGAAATAAACAACCATACAAATAATCAATAATAATCCAATGTTAGATATTAAAGTGTCTTTTCACAAACTGATATTTCTTTTAAAACTTTTGAAGTTGCACAGATGCAACCACTAATCAGCAATGATATTCTTCTTCATATAACTAAAGCACTATTATGCACACCATTAAGGCACTAAACATGTGCCACACAAATTATATTAAAAAAATAATGTAGAAACACATATATCATAAACAACAGAAGTGTCCCCACAAGATGTCTCTTTCACTACATGAACGATCACACCCACCAATGAATTCTTATCTTTGCTCGAAAGGCAAAATAAAAAAGTTAGTTTCAATTGATTACAATGTGTTTAGGGCCACATCTAATTAATTACGTTGTCGGCCTACATATATTGCAGATTTTGGGCATATATGTAATTAAGTAATTAAGTAATTGGAGTTTTTCCATGTGCATGCAAATTACAACCCACACACAAAGTGAATTACTCTAACATTTTTAGGAAATGAATTCTCTAGAGTTTCTTTTTTATATTTTTTTATGGAGGATGAGAGAAAAAGAAAGAGAAAAGAAGAGAGGGAAAGTGAAAATGAGTTTATATATTTTTATTTCATGAATTTCATATTTTCTCTCTCTTCTTATTCTTTTCTCTCTCTGACTCCACAAAAAATATAGAGAAATGAACTCTAGAGAATCTAATCCCATAATTTTACACATGATGCTACGACAAATACTCAAATAGCTAGTCTTCTAGTAAGCTCACCGAGAAGAGAATGGAGAGTGTTGGTTTCTCTAAAGAGAACTAATACTTCTTATTTCCATCAATGGAAGAGGGTTGTGAATGTCCTTCCTATACATTTAGACCCTCATTTATTTTTTTATTAAGTTTTGATTCCTATTATATAAAAGGGAAATGACCTTAACATAAAAAAAAATTGTCAAGGGATGAAAACCAATTTTTCATTTTTTTTAATGGAAAAATAGATAGAAATGACTCAAGAATTTCGGAAACCAAATTTTTTTTTTGGAAACTTGGGAAAACAAAATGGAATAAAATAAATTAGGGACCAAAACAAAACTTTGAGCACACATTGGGGGATAAAAATAGGTTTCTGGCCTTTTTTATTGCGTTTTGATACCTAATATAAAAGAGAAAGGACCTTAATGCGAGCAAAATAGTTGTTGGGGATGAAAATTAGTTTTCTCCTTCTTTTCTTTTCTTTTTTTTTTTCAACGAAAAAAGTGTATTAAAATGAGTGAAGGACTAATGGTGAAAGTTTTGGGAAACTTTAAGGATAAATACGAAACAAAAAAAATAGGGACTAAAATTGAATCTTAGACAAATATTAGAGACCAAAATAAAGTTTTGGCCTTTTTATTAATATGGTGATGGAGAAAATGCCCGAAATTTAATTTACATGTAAAATTAACTAACATGTATGAACCATGGAGACTTACACGGACACGGGACATGACACTGATATGGACATACTAACACGTTAAATTCATAAAATTACACGACACGACACGACATATATTTATATATATAAATAATTAAAAATACATAAATTTTAGGGTAAATTACACTTTGGTACCTTGTGGTTTGACCCTATTTCACTTTGGTACCCTGTGGTATTCTCCATTAACACTTTGGTACCCTTTGGAGCTATTTTGTAATTTTAACCATAACANGTACATATTATATAAGGACTAAAATGAAAAAATTTAAAATTTTTTTGGGGTCAATATGTAATTTTTNCTAAAATGAAAAAATTAAAATATTTTTGGGGTCAATATGTAATTTTTGTAAAATTTATTATGGTTAAAATTACAAAATAGCTCCAAAGGGTACCAAAGTGTTAATGGAGAATACCACAGGGTACCAAAGTGTCAAGTTTCAAATCACAGGGTACAAAAGTGAAAAAGGGTCAAACCACAGGGTACCAAAGTATAATTTACCCTAAATTTTAATGAAACTTTTAAAAATTATAATATATATTCATAATATATGACATATGTCTCATTATTTTTAATTATTTGTCATGTTAACATTATAAAAATTTTATATTCTGGAACTTATAAATATGTATAATATAAGTGTCAAATACAAAACACATGTTTAATACAGTAATACGCCCTCAAAATAAAGTGCCTTCTCTTCTCTTCGTACACTAAAATTAACCCTCCCATAGAGCGGTAGTTAATGAAATATTTTCTTTCGCTCACATCATTATGCAGGTGACACTATAAATAACTAATAGGCCAAAGTGTACTTTTGGTCCCATAACTTTGACAAAGGTTTCAATTTGGTCCCATAACTTTTTTAGTTGCAATTTTGGTCCCATAACTTTGGCAAAGGTCTTAATTTGGTCCCATAACTTTTTTTTGTTGCAATTTTGGTCCTATAACTTCTAAAAACGTCTCACCGTTGGTCCCAAGTTGATTTCCATTTGTCCTATAACTTCACCCATATTTGTCATGTCATCATCCAACTCAGTATGCCAGATCATCTTTAGCGGCAGATAATGGATGGAAATCAGTATTAGGACCAACATTGAGACGTTTTCAAAAGTTATGGGACCAAAATTGCAACAAAAAAAGTTATGGGACCAAATTGAGACCTTTGACAAAGTTATGGGACCAAAATTGCAACAAAAAAAGTTATGGGACCAAATTGAAAAATTTGCCAAAGTTATGGGACCAAAAGTGCACTTTAGCCTAACTAATATAATGAGCCTACATATAGCTCACTATTTGCATAAAAACTTTATTCACCTATTTCAAAACCTTTATAGTGGAAAGTGATATCTGGACTTCAACAGTGAAATATACATTGAACTCACATCATTTTATACATGATCAGTTGTCATATCTCATTCATAGAAGATATGCAGATCCTTTCTTATGAATTGATTCTTAATTTTAAACTAATATGAGGCTACATTTGTAGAGTAAACACTTTTTTTATATATAAAAGAATGAGTTAACTGATATTTTAATTCTCAAATTATATGGAGATTATTTCTTTTTAAATATATTTTTTGAAATGTTTAATCTAATCAGTGTTATAGCATAATCATGAGAAAGTGTACCAATAAGTATTTGGTGTAGCGGTTTGACGAATTATACCTTAGGGAGAGGATCCAAGTTCAACCCTAAAGTCAGCATTGTTGAGATGACTCTGACCGTTTCGTCTCTAAGATTAGAATGAAATTTGTCTTTGCTTAAATCATTACACGGATAGGCGAGGAAAACTAATAATTTAACTCAATAAAAAAAAGAATTATGAGAAAGTGCTTGAGCTTGTACCTATTTTGGATTGATAATTTATTATTAGTTATTTTTACAATGCAATTTAAATTTTATAAATTTCCTATTTATAAAGAAAAGTATGACAACAAAATGATGTGAAAGTGCCAAATTGAATACTTATAAAAGAGATGTTGATTTATCTAATGTCTTATATCGAGACATTGGGTGAGAGATTCCACAAAAATTCTAAGAAAAGGGTTGTTTTTTTTTAAAAATAAAAATTAGATGAGTTAAACCACTTGAGCTCACTAATTAAGGTTAGAGCATGTCTCCAAGCGTTTTAAGCGCTTATAAAGAAACTTACAAATCACCTATTAATAAAATCATTACATCGACAATGAGAATATAACTCATGACCTTGGGAGTTATGAATCAATTCTTGCACGATTTCAGAGAGCAGGTAAACTTGTGTTAGCCGCACCTGCACACATCTTTATTTTTTGTTTAATTTTTTCACTTTGCAACAGTTTCAAAGTGTTGCAAACTTATTTTTTTTTCTATTTTATTCTTTGCAGCGGCTTGAACCGCTGCAAGTTCTATTTTTTTTAATTAAAAATATAATAAAATTGTTTACTTCAAAGAAAATTTAAAGTATTATTAATTAAATATATATTTTTTAAAAACATAAAACCTAAAAACTTAATTATCATATTTTCCATAATTATTATAACAAAGTTTTTCTAATTTTTTNTAATGCTAAAAAAAATATAATTTTTCACTTATTATTAATGTAATAGATGTACTTATTTTTATATTTATATTATTAAATCATATGTTAAAAAGTACTATTTTTTTATATTTGTACAATGAATAAGTATATTAATAGTTAAAATATAAAATTAAGTACTTAATGATAAGTTTATTCAATATTTTTAAAAAAATATATTGTTTGGCCTATCAATATATATAGATATATATATATATATTCACATGTGCTTCTCAGTCTAATCAAATACATATTCAAGTGCAGATTTTGTCACTTTTACACTTGTGCTGCTATCTCTGCTTCACAAAGTATAGACATATCAGATGAATTATCAACCAACATACTTATTGGACTTATTCATATTATTCTCTAGCTTGAATCTTCACCGTCCATTCCTTTTAATCTCCTCAAATTTTCTTTTTAAAAGTAAAATATAATTTTCCTATAGTATGTTTGTGTGGAAGGGTCGACTTGGCTTAGTGGTAAGCACGCTTGTCGTGTGATCTGAGGTCGTAGATTCGTACTCTCACCAAGTGGGGATTCAAACTGAATTCACCCTTTTTATGTTGGTGTGTTTGAATTTTGAAAGACTAAATAAATTAATTGAAATTTGGATGTTCCATACTCAATGAATTATATATATTTTTGTCCGAACAATTAAAAACGATTGAAGAATAATTGGCATGAAATGGGTTCCGGTTACATTTGAAACAACAAATTAGGATTCTACTAGTAATCTTTCTAAGGACAAAAATATAGTTTATTTATTTTTTTTACTAATAAAATGACAATATAATTATTCTTCAGTCTACACTCAATGCACTGACCCTAGCCTTCTTCAAATTATCCTAAATCTCATACTATATAATTGCTATTATGCCTAATGGTGGCTTCATAGTGTTGCAATTATATTATTTTTTTTTCAATTGATTTGTGTTGCAATTATATTTAAGGGTAAATTACACTTTGGTACCCTGTGGTTTGACCCTATTTCACTTTGGTACCCTGTGGTTTGAAACTTGACACTTTAGTACCCTGTGGTATTCTCCATTAACACTTTGGTACCCTTTGGAGCTATTTTGTAATTTTAACTAGGCCAAAGTGTACTTTTGGTCCCATAACTTTTGTTTAGGTTTCAANAGCTTCTTCTCCATTCTGCTTCGGTTAAAAAGAATAATAATTACTGACCAAAAAAAATAATAATAATAATAATAATTACTATTTGATTCTAATTTTTTTTTATAATGGTTAACAATTTGAAAAAACATTGAAGAAGAGGCGAACTTGGAACCTTGGGCAACCAAGACTACATTGTGGGGAGCACGGGTCCCACATTAGTATGACCCGAAACCAAGTTCAACTTATCACGACTAGACGACGCAACAAAGGAAGACAACATAACATAATCTGAAACAAAACAAGAAGAAGAAAATAAACTACTAAATATAGACCAATAAACCTTTCTAGTTCTAATAATCATGATAATGGCTTTTTGCGGGGAGACATGTTGACGCGTGCGAATCACCTCATTCCTTAGAATCCAAATCACGCCCATGACCAAGAGCACTGTAAGCCAAACAACAAGGAACCTATCCCAGTCCTTTTTCCAACGTAGAATCTAAAAATTGAGCCACCGCTGAGTGGTTTTGAACCTGGGGCAGTTAGACCTTAACGAGATGTCTAGCCCAAACTAAACGTCCCGGGAAAAATGGCAGTGCATACATGATCAACTAAGTCATCCGATCCACCGCAAAACGGACAAACCACGTCGCATCTTAGATGTTGTCTATTGAGATTTGAAAAGGTTGGGAGAGCCCCGTGCCAAACTTTCCAAGCAAATACTAAAATTCTCATCGGCGCTTTCTTTCGCCAGAAATCCTTCCACGAGAACAGATGAGTAAAAGAGCGAGGATTGCTAAACTCTAGATGGTAAGACTTCAGCAGCAAATCGTAGCCTGGAGTAGTCGTAAACGACCCGGTAGCAACATGTGTCCAAACAAGACAATCAGACCTATCCCTTATCGGATTGGGGCCATCCACCAACATGTCCATTAACATGGGATATAAACTATTTGATTCTAAAATTTGAATCAATAAATCTGTCTTTAACAAATTAAAATATACTATTTAGTCTCTATATTTATATCTTTTGGTTCCTAAATTTGACACAATGGCAAAATTATTTACGATTAAGGTATTTTAAGGACTCAGTTGTATATTTTGATTATCCATAAATCAATTTATTAATTCGGTATAAATTTAGTGGCCGAAAAGTAAGTTTTTTTAAAAAAATACTAATAAAAAATGGTAAATGATTAAAAAAACCATGGTGGATATTTGGTCAATATTATTTATCACTAAAAATTATAAAAGAGAGTAAATATTATTTATTAACTTTAAATTGGTATGTGTATATAGATAATACTATAAAAAAAACACTATTAAAAGAAAGAAAGACAAATCAAGTTACTGCACGTATTGTTTTTACAAAGGGATTAACATGTGACATAAACTAATTAATTAAAATTTTATCATGATAATCAAAAGCACATCTTTATTATAAAACACATTAATCCAAGCGTCTATAATTGTGTTAGGGAAAATGAGGATAATAACAATAAGTACGAACGCACTAAGCATACCCTTTTTATTTCTAGAGATAGATCATTAGATCATGCAAATTGCTTTAATTAATTTATTTGAGTTCTATTATTCTAAAGAAATCACAAAAGGGGTATACCACTTTAACACGTCTATCAACAAATGATTCTCAACACAATTTCCATCATACAATATGATTTTGGTTCCTAAATAGTACATATTTTTCAAAGTATCGTCACTATTCATTTTGCAGTTTACTATTTAGAATCTAATAATTTGAAAATTTTGGGGTTCATAAAATTGAATATGTAGTGCAATGCAGATGGACAATTTTTTTTGTGTGTTTACCTTTAATTATCATAATTTGTTTAGGTAGTGCCTGTTCTGTTGAAATAGACTATTTATTTATTTGATTTCGTTATGAGTAGGGGTGTTCGTTGGGCGGTTTGGGCGGTTTAAAATGANTAAACCGAACCAAACCATTTGAATGTCGGTTTTGGTTCGGTTTGGTTTGGTTCGGTTCGGTTTAGTTCGGTTCAATCGGTTTGGTTCGGTTTTGAACACCCCTAGTTATGAGTATGGAATATCAATATCTTAAATAATCATTCCCACGTATAAGAAAATTTCTTGTTTATAAAAAATAATGATCTTTACACTGTTAGCTAATGAACATCATTTTCAGCAAAACGATATAAATAAGTAAACTACTAAATTGGTCCCTGGATTATTGGCTCGCTGACAGATTGGTCCCCGAATTTAGGAAATTGACAAATAGGTCCCCGAATTTTTCTAACAAGTCAAATAGGTCCCCAAATTTTTCTAACGTNTATGTATGTAAAATAAATAAGGGACTAAATTGTTAACTTAGTAAAGAAAGAGAGACCAAATAGTAAATTTTCTCTTATTTTTAATTTCATAGACTATAGTTTTAAACATGGACGACTAGAAAGGGGTGGAGCCATATAATATAAGATATATATATATATATATGTTAAAGGGTCATTTTGAGTCTAAATATGTGTTCTAATGTTCATTTTGATATTTTATGTTTCAAAATATTCAAATTGGTCTTAAATGTTGACAAAATATTTTATTTTAGTCTCAAACTATTAAATATGATTATATTTTTCTCATTTCAAATTCAAATGTGACAAGTTCAAAGCTACGTATTGTTCTCAAAGAGTACCTTCTCTTTCTAATTGGGACCGTCAGCAAACAAGGTCAAATCGGTCTTGAAAGTCGATTGCTCGTTTTACGGTTAAACAAATAAAATCGATCATATATCTCTTGTTTCAAGTTCGAATTCGACGAATTCAGAGGTACAAATTATTCTTAACAAGTCATTTGAACTTGAAATGAGCGACGAGAGAAATATAATCAAATTCAATTGTTTGAGACCAAAATAAAATATTCTGTTAACGTTTAAAACCAATTTCAATATTTTGAAACATAAAATATCAAAATGAACATTATGGTATACATATAAGATCAATATAATCATTTAACCTATATATATAATACGTACTCCTCCCCTTTTACAAATACTCCCAATACAATTGAATTCTGTTAAAATTGCTTTCAAGAATATCCCATGAAATTGAAACAGGAGAAAATTCTACTAATTTGTCCAATATAATCGAGATAAAATCTTATGAAATATTTTTCAAATAAAGTAACGTCAAATTAATACGAAAAAAAGGAAAATTTGAAGTTAGTAATTAAATTATTATTTGATTTATGATAAATCATTGAGTTAATAATATAATTTTAAAAAAATTAAAATATACAATTTAATTCTTCAAAATCAAATGATATATTTTTTAACTTTTGAGATTAAATTATTGACAACATATTCAAAAGAAATTGATCAAATATAAAAAAGAGGATATGAGATGAATGATGAAGGAATAAAAGTCAAATGGAGGAGAAACAAGAAAAGAGAGGGAAAAGTAAAAGCTGCACTTGTAAGTCAAATAGAACAGACGGTCGAACCGATTTGATTGGAACTTAGTAGTAAAGACAACTCAATTTAGATTATTGAACTGTTCAGAAGGTTGGATTGCTTTAAACCGTTAAAAAACGCTTCGGACCAAATTGATCCGGGTTAAGCCGTGACCCGGAGCGATTTTTACTAACCTAATAATTATTCATATTGTAACTTTTGTATATTTTATTTCTGTAAGACAATGTAATTATGGATTCACAAGTATATCTTATTGTTATATAAATTTTATAGTTATATTTTATCAATTATGGAATACTTATATTTAAAATCATTAATATTTATTTTATTTATATATTTATGACGTCATCCAATTCAACTATCGGTCCAATCGATTGAACCAATCAACCCATAAGCCGAAAATCTATCTAAATCACTCTCCTATCCTTTTAAGTGGATTCATCTTTTTTT
>QANZ01025323.1:63736-75738 GCA_003254925.1 Chamaecrista fasciculata | reverse complement strand
TTAATTTTTACTCACCCATTCTTATCCCATTATTTTCATGTCCCCCTCTTTTTCATCATCTTCATTCATTTTAGTCCCAAATCCAAAAAATAAAATTGTAAAGTGTCCCAAAAATCTACCAAACATTTCAATTTAGTCCATAAAAGTATTGAAAACCCTAAAACTTAAACCCCAAACTCTAAACCCTAAACCCTAAAATCCTAAACCCTAAAATTCTAAACTCTAAACTCTAAACCCTAAACTCTAAAACCCTAAATTCCTAAAATTGTAAAGTGTCCCAAAACTCTTCCAAACATTCCAATTTAGTCCTTAAAAGTATTAAAAACCCTAAAACCTAAACCCTAAATCCTAAACCCGAAAACCCTAAACCCTAAAATCCTAAACCCTAAAACCCTATAGTTTAGTAGGATCAAAACAAAATAAAAAATAAACAAGTGGGGGTTTTAATGGATTTCACCAAACAAAATTAAAAAATGCGCAAGGTCTTCTTCTTCTTCTTCCTTCTTCTTGTTTCTGGGTATGTTATACATTCATCCTTTCACCAATTCTCATTCATACATTCATCCTTTCATTCATACATTCTTCTTCTTCCAACTCACATCCTCTTTTCCGGCGAAAACTGGTGGTTCACGAGCAGTGTTCGTCGATGGCAGATTTGGGTCGCGAGTAGGGGAGATCGGCGCGTTCGTTGACGGCAGATTTGTGCAATTTTGTGCGATTTGAGCGATTTTGTGCGTTTGTTCGAATTCGAAAGATGAATGTGGGTTTGTGCGTTTGAAAGATGAAGGTGGGTTTGAAAGATGATGAGATTTGTGTGTCTGTTCGAATTTGAAAGATGGGTTCGTGAAGGTGGGTTTGTGCGATTTGAAAGATGGTGGGTTTGAAAGATGATGAGATTTGTGCGATTTTGTGAGTCTGTTCGAATTTTTGGGTTTTAGGATGAAGGTGGGTTTGAATTTTTGGGATTTCTGGATTTCTGTGATTTATGGGATGAAGGATGAAGATGGGTTTGAATTTCTTGAATTTCTGGGATTTCTGGAGGGAGGTTTTGAATTGAGTGTGTATGAAGATGAAGATGTTGATGATGAAATTAGGATTTAGGGACCAAAATATTTTTTTTAATTCTGATTTAATAAATTTGAGGACCCAGGACCAAATTGCAAGAGAATGATTTTTTTTAGGGGTTTAGGGTTTAGGGGTTATGGTTTAGGTTTTTAGGGTTTAGGGTTTTAGATTTTAGGGTTTAGGATTTTAGAGTTTAGAGTTTAGAGTTTTAGGATTTTAGGGTTTAGGGTTTAGAGTTTGGGGTTTAGGGTTTTAGGGTTTAGAGTTTGGGGTTTAGGTTTTAAGGTTGTTAAATTGTTTAAGGATTAAATTGGAATGTTTGGAAGAGTTTTGGGACACTTTACAATTTTATTTTTAAGATTTGGGACTAAAATGAATGAAGATGATGAAAAAGATGGGGAATTGAAAATAATGAGAGAAGAATGGGTGAGTAAAAATAATTTTTTTTTTCTAAAAAATATGACTCAGGGACCAATTTGATTTTTGAAGGGAATGTTTTTTTTTTAAATTATTAATGCTTATGTGGCAAATCAAGCATATGTGGCGTTTTTTTTTTTCAGTTTTCCATCTGCTGATGTGGCACTTAACGTGCCACGTCAGCAGATAACAGACACGTCAGCTGGTTGGTTAACAGACATTTAACAGAAGGACCAATTTGACTAACGTTTGTAAAATTCGGGGACCTATTTGTCAATTTCCTTAATTCAGGGACCAATATGTCAGCGACCCAATAATCCAGGGACCAATTTGGAAGTTTACTCGTTTCTTTCCTTATTCTTGGTGGCAACAATTCTCAAAACCCTATAGTTTTTTCTAATATTGTTTTGATGAATCAATATTTGTTATTAATGAATGATACAAGTGATCCTTATATAGAGGACTAATTACAATAAGGAAACAATGATTCAAAAACTTACAAATTTAATTAACCACTGAAACTATCATAACATAGTACAACTAAAAACACTAGTCTTGCTCAAGTGACAAGTCTAACTAGTATACTCTATAAAGTGTGTCACTCATTTCATGGTCAATTATGCAAAGTTGATCGTATCTCTTTTGTTTCAAGTTTGAATATTAGTTCAGAGCTATAAGTTACTCTTGATGAGTCATTTTTCTGTCTTATCTTGATCATTAACAAATGAGATCAAATCGAGTTCAAAAGTAAGTTTGGTACCAAAATGTAAAAATTTGTGAAAAATTGGTCTAAAACCCACTTTTAGCCCTAATTTGACCTCATTTGTTAGTTGTTTCAATTGAACAAAAAAAAATGACTTGTCCGGTGAAACTATTAACTCTGAACTTATTGTATTTAGAGTTGAAATAAGAAAAATATGAGCAATTTCATTTTTTTTTTTTTACCGTTAAATGAGGATCTCACATTTTAGACTCGATTTTACTTTTTAGAAAAGATCAATGCTGCTAAACTCTCGTGTGCCAAAACAATTCAATATTTCTTTCTATCTCTTTCTTACCTCATTTAAAGCAAAAAGAAAAAATGGAGGAAAAATTGAGATCTATTACCATACACAAGTCATTAGACGGTGAACAATAAGGATTGCTGCAACTCTTGGGCCAGGCTTTTATAAGCATTATCCTTTAGAAAAATATGACCATCAAACACAACCCATAGCTCTAAACTTGTTGTTTTTTTAACTTGAAACGGGATAGATATAATCATATTAAATAGTTTGGACCAAATTGAAGTACTATGAAATATATAAGATGTATTTGAACATTCTGAAAGACAAATGATCAAAATGAACTTTGAAACAAAGATATAGGAGCAGTTCAAACATTTGATCCATAATAATTATTGACAATTTTTTTAATATTTTGATAGAATATTATGGAGCGTCATATGTGTGTGCATGTGTGTGTGAGAGAGAACACTGAACAGGACGATCCACTTGGAGAATTGAAGCAGCAAATTGCTGTGTGGCTCTATTGGCAAGTTGATAGAGAAGAGTGTTTTGATGAACACCCAACAGGATAATCTAAAATCAACGTGAAGAATATGGTGAAGATATATATATACACATTAATGTGTCACCACTAATATTAATTATGTTTCCATAAAAAAAATAAAGATAATTAAAAATCTGACACAACAGAGGATTTCATACCACAAATGTATAATAACTTGTGCTGTCACACCACTATGGTATCTTCCTCAAACTACCAATCTTGCTTTGCCTTATCCATTTCGATTTGGCCTCACTTCAAAAACTATTTAATCACAAATCATATATGCCCTTTAATTATATGTATTTAGATATCTAAGTGAGTTGATAAGAGAAGAAAAATCTTGTGTTAAAAAGAAAAATTAATCTAATCACGCAAATTTAGCTCTTATATGTAATTAAAAAAAGAAATATTTTCCTTTTTTTCCCACTATCAATCTATTTATTAAAACACGTATGAGAGAGAATTTATCAATCTTCAATTGTCTAGGTTAAAGATAACTGAAATCACATTTTGGACTAGTAGTGAAACAAAAGAGAAGACAGTTAAAGATAACTGAAATCACATTTTGGACTAAGAGTGAAACAAAAGAGAAGACAGTTAAAGATAACTGAAATCACATTTTGGACTAATAGTGAAACAAAAGAGAAAGTTTGAGGACCAAAACATAATTTAACCTATAGTTTGAAGAAGACCAAAATAAAATTTTGACCTTATTATGAGTAAAGTTTTGTTTGTAGCTAATGTTGTCCAAGGGTATTACACTATTACGTCACTATTGGAAAGAAAAGCCATATAACATGGAACTGTTTCAATAGTTGATGATGCGTCATGTTTTGAAGAAAGGAAGATAATGAATGAATATATTCTAAGATCACAAATAAAATAATCATGTCTCACAATTAACCTAACACGAAAAATAAATGAATAAATAATTATACCAACCTCCTGCCATAGCTATTTGATAAAACTTGCAAGCAGATTTTCTGATTGACGAATTACTAATCGTGATGGAAACAAGGCAAAGTAATCTCAAGTCAGGAACCCACTCACATAGAACTCTCAAGGATTAGCATCCCTTCCCATCAAAGAGAATGCCCCTTTTATAGAGCCCAAGAATTGTAACCACCCACAAATATTAAAACTTCACATTAACCCAAAATAATAGAGATTTATAATTCATCAATTGTCATGAAGGGCTATTATCATAAAAATGAAACTGGAATGCCAAAAGATAAAAAAACTCTTACATTCTCCCACTTGGCCCGAGTGACAAGTTTCAATATTCACAACAAATAACCAACATTATATTACTAGGATCATAGCAGTAAGTCCTTTTAACAACGAGTATTACTTTCCATGTATCACTAAGCAATATAACTCTGAACTCAAAGATGGCAAATACTTTATGAATAAACCTTATATGTTTACTCAGGTTCTTAAACAAATATTTATTATTCTTGTCCATAATGTATACATAATTCAAGAAAATAAACTTAACAAAAACTGAATTTTATTATTTTGACTTGGCTCAACTAGTCTAACAAAGACAATTGAGTCCTAAGTCCCATATGTGATACATAATCCCTAAACCCTTTAGGATGCATCCCTTTAGTTAAAGGATCAGCCAACATTTCCTTAGTACTTATGTGTTCTATGATTAAATGACCAGCTTTTACACGCTCTTTCAAGGCTAAAAACTTTATGTCAATGTGCTTACTTCAACTTCCACTTTTGTTATTTTTAGCTAGAAAAACCGCAATTGAATTATCACAGTACACCTTAATAGACCTAGAAATTGAGTCAACAATTTTAAGCCCAGCAATAAAATTCTTTAACCATAAACCCTGTGAACTAGCCTCAAAACAGGATATGAACTCAGCTTCCATGGTTGAAGTAGCAATCAAAGACTCTTTTACACTCTTCCATGAAATTGCTCCTTCAGCAAATAAGAAAATATAACCAGATGTTGATTTTTTAGTATCAACACACCCCGCCATGTCTGAATCAGAATAACCAACTACTTCAAGAATGTCAGTCCTCCTAAAAGTCAGCATATAGTCTTTTGTACCTTGCAAGTACCTTAAGACCTTTTTAACAGCTTTCCAATGATCCAAACAAGATTACTTTGATATCTTCCCAACATTCCCACCACAAAGGCTATGTCTGGTCTTGTACAGACTTGGACATATATCAAACTTCCAACAACAGAAGCATAAGGAATGTTCTCCATCTCTTTCTTCTCAAGATTATTTTGGGGACATTGAGATAAGCTAAATTTGTCTCCCTTTACAATAGGTGCTACACTTGGTGAACAATCTTTCATCCGAAATTTCTCAAGAACTTTGTTTATATAAGTCTCTTGTGACAATCTTAAGATGCCTTGAGACCTATCTCTATGGATCTTTATGCCTATGACATAAGATGCTTCACCCATATCTTTCATGTCAAAGCTCTTGAAAAGAAATTGTTTTACTTCATGTAACAAACCCAAGTCACTTGATGCAAGCAAAATATCATCTACATATAGGACCAAGAAAATAATTTTACTCCCACTGATCTTATGGTATATACATTGATCCATAATGTTCTCAATAAAACCAAAAGATGTGATCACATTATGAAACTTTAAATACCATTGTCGTGAAGCTTGTTTAAGTCCATATATAGATTTCTTTAACTTGCAAACTAGACTATCACCAGCAGAAGATTCAAACCCTTCAGGTTGTTTCATGTATATCTCTTCCTCAAGATCTCCATTGAGGAAAGTCGTTTTCACATCCATTCATATCAAAATGGGCAACTAATGCCATGACTATACGGAAAGAATCCTTTTTAGACACAGGAGAAAAAGTTTCTCTATAGTCTATTCCTTCCTTTTGAGTAAAACCTTTAGTAACTAATCTGGCCTTGTAGCGCTCTATATTGCCCAAAGAATCCCTTTTAGTCTTAAAAACCCATTTACAGCCAACATGCTTAGCTCCATTAGGCAATTCTACAAGATCCCAGACTTCATTATGTGTCATAGATTTCATCTCATCATTCATAGCACCATACCACAATTTAGAATTATTACAATCCATAGCTTGTGAAAACGTTACAGGGTCATCTTCTAAATTGACATCATAATCAGATTCTAACATATACACCATGTAGTCACTAGAAATAGTTGGTTTCTTAACCCTTTGTGATCTTCTTAAATCAACCTCTTGTGAAGGTTGAGGTTCCTCAATAAGAGACTCTTCTAGAGGTTCCTCAAGAGCATTATGAGGTGCCTCTTCAAAAACAGAATCATCTCTTTCAACATGATCAACTGGGGTAGGTGGAACAACGTTATGTTCTCTAATGACTTCAGCTGGATGTGAGTCAATAAGAACTATAGTTTCACCTTGACCACTAGTAGTAGGAGTTACTTCAGAATCTTTCTCATTGACTAAGTCATGAAATTGATTACTCCCACTAACTGTGTCATTCTCAAGAAACTTTGCATTTCTAGATTCTACAAACTTCAAATTATGAGTAGGACAATAAAACTTATAGCCCTTAGACTTTTTAGCATAACCAACAAAATATGCAGAAATAGTCCTTGGATCTAACTTCTTTTCTTGTGGATTATACACTCTAACCTCAACAGGACAACCCCAAAAACGTATATGATTCAAACTAGGTTTCCAACCTTTCCAAATTTCAAAAGGTGTTTTTGATACAGCTTTTGTTGGAACCCTATTAAGAATATATACATCTGTCTTTAAAGCTTTTCTCCACAAGAATGTAGGAAGTTTAGAGTTACTTAACATACTCCTCACCATGTCCAACAATGTCCTATTCCTTCTTTCAGCTACACCATTCATATCAGGTGAGCCAGGCATGGTATATTGCGGAACAATACCTTACTCTTCAAGGAATTTAGCAAATGGACTAGGTGCTTGTCCACTCTCAGTGTACCTTCCAAAAAATTCACCTCCTCTATCCTACCTCACAATTTTAATGCGTTTTCCACATTGATTTTCCACCTCTGCTTTATAGATTTTGAAGACATTAAGTGCTTCACTTTTATTATAAAGCAAATAAACATACATAAAACGTGAGTAATCGTCAATAAAGGAAATAAAATATTTTGGATCTTTAGAACCAATGTCAGGACTGCAAATATTAGTGTGTATTATTTCTAATAAATCAGAACTCCTCTTTGCACCTTTATGTGACACATTGGTCTGCTTACCCTTAATACAGTCCACACATGAATCTAGGTCAGAAAAATCTAAGGATTGGAGAATCCCTTCTTTCACTAACCTTTTGATTCTCTCAATCGAGATGTGTCCCAATCTTTTGTGCCAAAACATAGAGGATTTATCATTCATGATACCACGTTTAATACCAACAGCTTCATGCATAGTTACTGAGCTACCAACAGTACTTAAATTTGTATGGATCCTATACAGACCATTATCCAAAGAAATTTTTCCAACAGAAACACCATATTTCAACAAGTTAAAAGAAGAACCCTTAATGTGCAAGGAAAAACCCAAAGGAATTATTCTGGAAACAGAAATCAAGTTTCTTGAAAAACTTGGAACATAAAAAGTCTGTTCAAGGTCTAATATAAAGCCAGTATTTAAAATAACTCTAAAAGTCTCGATAGCTTCAAGATGTGAACCGATCCGATTTCCAAGAAAGACTTGATGTTCACTAGGACTAGGATTCCTTCAGTTTAGAAAAGCCTGCATGGTATTAGCAATATGGATTGTAGAACCAGTATCAATCCACCATGTATCATGACAAATATCAACAAAATTAGATTCAATACACACAAAGGATAAAAGATTACCTTTCTTAATCAACCAGGCCTCACGTTTAGGACAATCTTTCTTAACATGTCCCTTTTTCTTACAAAAGAAGCAACGAATTGCATCCTTATTCTTTTCAGAACCAGGAGCAAAATCCTTCTTCTTGCCTTTCCTTTTATGGCCTTTCTTCTTGGTGTTTGTCACAATGTGAGCCTCATTAGACCCCTCACCCTTCTCATAGTTCAACCTTCCTTCCTCTTGTACACACATGGACAATAATTCATTAACAGACCATTTTTCTTTCTGTGTGTTATAAGTGATTTTAAAAGGTCCAAATTGAGAAGGTAGAGAGAATTGAGGATCAACTGCACCAAGAAAGTGTCAGTAACTTCAATATCCAAGGACTTAAGTTGTGCAGCTATGTCCCTCATTTGCATTATGTGCTCACGCACAGAGCTAGTGCCAGTGTACTTCATTGATGACAATTGTTCCATCAAGGTGCTAGTCAATGACTTATTAGAAGATGCAAACTGCTCATCAGTAGCCTGCATATAATCTTTGACTTTCTCCTTATCAAGAATGGACCCTCGAATGTCAGCCCTTATGCGAGATTTCATAAACATCAAGCTGATGCGATTAGATCGCTCCCAACGCTCATACATAGCAATCTCAGCAGGAGTGCTAGCATTTGTGGTCACAGGAGGTTCCTCCTGACGAAGAGCATAGTCAAGGTCTAAGCACCCCAAATGTAGAAGGATTGATTCCTTCCACGCCTTATGATTATCACTAGATAGAAAAATCTTTTCAGATGTTTCACCAAATAAAAGAGATGAAGTTGCTGCAAAAAATTCAAACAATTAATTATATTTGTAATGAGGCATATATCATCACGAAAAATTAGTATGCTCACCAATGCAAGTCATACATGACATGAATTACGTACTACTAAATTCTACCTGTGGGCAAAGAAATTAGCATACAAAAATTCAAGTTTACCTTTAATGATGAAACTAGAAGGCATTCATGTTCCCTAATACCTGTAGGCTACTTAAGAAACATAAAGCAATTTCTATTTCATCCTAATTAAATATGTAAATNGACTAGGCCAAAGTTTGACAACTACAATGCCGGAATAGTCAAGACCTCAGGTCTAAGGCTATCGTGACAGGTGTACAGGAGAGGCTCGCTTATGACTAAACCCATGCAGGACTCTCCGGGTCGGTCCAGCAATTTGTAACCCTTACAAAATTGCACCATGGCTCTCGAGAAGCATCTAGTGCATGTATCTCTATACACCGAGGTCATGCTGGTCTTAGTTCATTCACGTTCCCACGTGAATGATCGACCAGGGATAGTTTTAGATCAATTATCATATAACCAATCAAGGACGCTATCATAGTAAACACGCTAATAATATGATAACAACATAATTTATCTCTATAAATTAATCAAAAATATATGCTCAAACAATAACACATAAATAAAATGATTGGCCCTAGGGCACAATCTCCATCAGAACCAGTATCAATCCACCATGTATCATGACAAATATCAACAAAATTAGATTCAATACGCACAAAGGATAAAAGATTACCTTTCTTAATCAACCAGGCCTCACGTTTAGGACAATCTTTCTTAACATGTCCCTTTTTCTTACAAAAGAAGCAACGAATTGCATCCTTATTCTTTTCAGAACTAGGAGCAAGATCCTTCTTCTTGCCTTTCCTTTTATGGCATTTCTTCTTGGTGTTTGTCACAATGTGAGCCTCATTAGACCCCTCACCCTTCTCATAGTTCAACCTTCCTTCCTCTTGTACACACATGGACAATAATTCATTAACAGACCATTTTTCTTTCTGTGTGTTATAAGTGATTTTAAAAGGTCCAAATTGAGAAGGTAGAGAGAATTGAGGATCAACTGCACCAAGAAAGTGTCAGTAACTTCAATATCCAAGGACTTAAGCTGTGCAGCTATGTCCCTCATTTGCATTATGTGCTCACGCACAGAGCTAGTGCCAGTGTACTTCATTGATGACAATTGCGCCATCAAGGTGCTAGCCAATGACTTATCAGAAGATGCAAACTGCTCCTCAATAGCCTGCATATAATCTTTGACTTTCTCCTTATCAGGAATGGACCCTCGAATGCTAGCCCTTACGCGAGATTTCATAAACATCAAGCTGATGCGACTAGATCGCTCCCAGCGCTCATACATAGCAATCTCAACAGGAGTGCTAGCATTTGTGGTCACAGGAGGCTCCTCCTGACGAAGAGCATAGTCAAGGTCTAAGCACCCCAAATGTAGAGGGATTGATTCCTTCCACGCCTTATGATTATCACCAGATAGAAAAATCTTTTCAGATGTTTCACCAAATAAAAGAGATGAAGTTGCTGCAGAAAATTCAAACAATTAATTATATTTGTAATGAGGCATATATCATCACGAAAAATTAGTATGCTCACCAATGCAAGTCATACATGACATGAATTACGTACTACTAAATTCTACCTGTGGGCAAAGAAATTAGCATACAAAAATTCAAGTTTACCTTTAATGATGAAACTAGAAGGCATTCATGTTCCCTAATACCCGTAGGCTACTTAAGAAACATAAAGTAATTTCTATTTCATCCTAATTAAATATGTAAATATGACACTATCCCTGTGGGCAAAGAAAAATCACAACTACACATCTAATTAAATTTAGTGTCTTTAAATCCATAAGTGATATATAAATTTTGTTAAACAAAGCATAGATGCATATATATTATATAAAGGATGTTGTGGCTACTCCTTAAATCAAATATGCATATCACACAACACTCCAAATGTACATTTCATACATAAATATGCGCAAAAAATATAAATCAATTAAATTCACAGCATAGCATATTAATTCATGTGTACTAACAAATATTAACTATGCTAGACACTTTAATTGAATAAAAATAATATCATTTAAATATATTAAATAAACATACAAAAATATTGTTGTTTAAATAAATAAATGAAATATTGCAGAAAATATAAATCCAAAATTAATATGACAAAGATGTAAAAATCCAATCAAACATAATTAACCATATATCCCATGATCATATGCACAAGATTGGAAAAATAATGCAGAATCCCATCAAACGCAATTACCCACATCATATGCACAAAATTGCCGAAAATAACATGCAGAATCCAATCAACATAATTAATGACCCATATCATAAATTATGCAGGATCCCAATTAACACAATTACCCACATGTCCCTTTGATTATATGAGGAAAAAGTGCCGAAAACCCATAAGGCCATAGCATAATATTGGGAAAATTACACAATGAACCCAAAATAATGATTCAATTATATCTTCTAAATCAAAACTCCAATTTTAATAATTCAAGAGACAAAATGCTTAGAATCAATCATGGATTTATTTTTCAATGTCAAAATAAAAATTCTACTTATAGAAATTAAAATTGACATTAACGTATGATATTCATATTATCAAATAAAGCTAGACAGAGGTAATTAAAAACATAGCTCTGATACCACATGTAAGACCACAAATAAAATAATCATGTTTCACAATTAATCTAACACGGAAAATAAACGAATAAATAATTATACCAACCTCCCGTCATAGCTATTTGATAAAACTTGCAAGCAGATTTTCTGACTGACGAATTATTAATCGTGATGGAAACAAGGCAAAGTAATCTCAAGTCAGGAACCCACTCACATAGAACTCTCAAGGATTAGCATCCATTCCCATCAAAGAGAATACCCATTTTATAGAGCCCAAAAATTGTAACCACCCACAAATATTAAAACTTCACATTAAATCAAAATAATAAAAATTTATAATTCATCAATTGTGAACTGACCGGAATGTAAAAGATAAAAAATTCTTACATATATATGTATGTTGATGCCCAAATGATTCTATTTCTCTTGCTCTCTAACATTCTGTCTCTTTCTTTTTCTGCTTTATGAATGATTCTGTTGGTAGTTGGTAAAGCTTATGTGTAACTTTGAGAAAACCCAATCATATATGCCTTCACTTTCTCCCTCTCCACTTATTGAAACTTTAATAATCCATTATCAAACAGACCAAAATAATAATAATAATAATAATAATAATAATAATAATAATAATAATAATAATAATAATAATAATAATAATAATAATAAT
>QANZ01025323.1:0-62634 GCA_003254925.1 Chamaecrista fasciculata | reverse complement strand
ACTTGTGCTTAGGGCGCCCGATTGACTCGAGGGCGTCTCGCAAGGTGCGGAGAGGAGAAGAGGCCCGGTGCGAGGGCCGTTTAGGCGTACGCCCAAATAGTGATGTATCACAAGTCCCTCCTTAAAGAAGTCTACGAGCGCGTTCGTCGTATTGTTCCTTAAGGCGCGCGGGATGGCGGGTTTGGAGATCGTCCAAGGGGACCCGTGCTTGGGCAGTTAAAAAGCGTCTGTTGGCGAACGCCCAAAAATGTGCAGGAGTACTTGTCCCCCGCGTAGAGGAACTAGTAGGAATGGCGGCCTGCAATGGGAAAATGGAAAGTCAGTGGATCATGGCGGGCGGGCAAGTGGTAGGTAGGGGTGTCTTGTCAGGGACACGTGTCGCTACCCGGGAGGCAGAAATTTGAAAAACACAAAACGCCTCGTATGCCGCGCTCGCAAGGGTATAAAAGGGCCAAAGGAAGCGTCTTTTATACTTTTGCACACTTCAGCGATTTGAGGAGAGAGAAGAGAGGAAATCGAAGAGTCCAGCCGCCGGAGTTGCAGAACCGTCGCCGGAAATCGGAGCGAAGTGACCGTGGAAGTGAGTCGTTTGCAAGCGATAAGTGTTCGGGTAAGCATGTCCTGTTGATTTCACATGTTTCTCGCTGGTTTAGGGTTTGTATCTATTAGAAGTCGATGTGTCGTTTGTTTCTGGGTGGTGTTGGGTCGTCGTGGGTGACGGCGGAAATGGGTTGGGTGTCTGAACAGAGTGGTTGTCATTCGCTGTAGGGTGTGAGGCAGCGAAAAATGGGTGTGGGTCTGGGTGTAGGGAGTTGAGTTTCTGGGTTTTTTTGGGTTTTCTGGGTGACTGTTCATCGTGTTCGTACTCTCCGATGAAGGAGTGTTTGGGGTGTTCTGGGTTTTCTGGGGCGGGCGTCTTAGGTGAGTGAGGCGGTCGTCAGTTGGACGGTCATGATGATGTGTTTCCTTTTTGTTGGCAGGGTTCCCAGGGTACGAGTGATCAGTAGTTGAGAAGCAGGGCGAGCGCCACAAATTGTTCAACTTTCAAACTAAAAACCAAACGTACTATGTCTTCAGGTACCTCCTAACTCCTTGTGTTTTGACTTTTCTGGCAAGTGTTAGAGACCATGGTGGTCATTAGGGAGTTAGCAGAAGGTGAAGAACTAAGTAGAGTTAGTAGTTTGATTACACAGGGCAGTAGCTCTGTAGATTTGGAGGAGGTTCGTCAGTCGTTAGAGGAAACGGTGCGGCGGGCGGCTAGGTTACTAGCAAGGAGAGCAAGTGAAAGGGCGGGCGCGCTTACTGTCTACAGAGGGGGAATGGATCTGGCGGGCTTGGATCCATCAAACGTGGAACACGATCCATCAGACGCGTCGGAGGAGCAAGTGCTGGAGCTCTCCGACCGTTCAGAGGAAGAGCCCCCAATGTTGAGGGAAGAACCAACGGGTCCCCTGAGTGGATCGACGGCCGAGGGGGAGCGCCTAATCATGGCGCGTGATGTGGTGGCATGGGATGCCGCGGAGGGGTTTGGGAACCCCGAAGTCAGAGCGACTATGGGGCCGCCAGCAGAGCCCTCCAAATTTGCCACCGATGAAGATTTGGAGGCGGCCCAAGGGGCGTACTTCGGGCCAGGTTCGGGCCGGGAGGCGAGCGGCATGGCCATCGGCGTGTGGGATGGCAACAATTCTATGTGGTGGACTCACCGGCGTGGGTTCATCGTTCACGAAATTCTGTTGCGGGAGTGCGATTCCGAGCTTCCGTTTACGGAGTTCGAGATGGAGGTGCTGAATCACCTCAACTGTTGTCCAGCGCAGTTGGCGGCGAACGCCTGGAGGAGCATGAAATTTTTGCAGTATGCTGCGTGGACAGTGGGCAGGGAGCTCACAGTTAAGTTATTCTTGTACTGGTTTTCTGTGAAGCTCGGGGACAACGGGCAGGTGAACATCCAGAGGAAGGGGGGGTGCTCTATCTGGGTTTCTGGCCAGTATTAGCAATTGGAAGAATTGGAAGGATAGATACTTCCCCCTGGTGCACAACGATGTGGAGCGCCCGTGGTGGGTGAGGGAGGAGGATGATCGCCCGTTGTTTCCAGTGGCGTGGTCGGACGCCATCACAGGGACTAGCCCTATTAAGTGAGGGCATCTTAGCGAAGAGGAGCGGCGGACGGATAGGCTACTATCCTCTTTTTACAAAAACTATGAACAAACATGTAATATTTTGACTAACACTAACATTTGCTTTTCCTTTTTCATGTGACTTGGTTGTTTGGGCTGTGTATAACGAGTGTGTTATTGGTTTGCAGCAATGAGAGAGGCGCAAAGGAGATCTGACGTCCAGGGCGCCGGGAGCTCGGCCGCGGCTGGCCGGGCGGAAAGGAGCGGGGAGCCGGGGAGGGCTCAAGGAAGGGCTCAAGGGGGGATGAGGGCGCCACCAGTCGCGCCAGGCGGGAGGCCAAGGGGTTCGGGCCCTTCGTCTCGCGCTCCCTCAGCTTCTGGGGGCGTGGGGCAGGCGTCGGCGAGCCCATCGAGGAGGAGAGCCGGACCACCAGTGTTGGCACCTGGTGGGATGAGACAGGCGGGGGGGCCGTCAGCGAGGGAGAGGAGGCCGGACGGGAGTGGGAAGGGTCCAGCTGAGGGGGAGGAGCCGCCATCGAAGAGGGCGCGCGTTGCCAGCGCAGCAGATCCCGGGATGTTCATCCACTGGGATGACGTAGAGTTGGATCGGTTCATCAAGGTGAGCCATCCAGATGGCGATGGGCCCAGCAATCCGCGGATGGAGATGCCGGACGCCCGGCGAGTGAATGAGAATGGGGAAGCTGAGTTCCCCTATCTGCCGGCGCGACCATTCAGCGGACGGTTTTCGGGGATTGCCTCTGTCCAATCCCTCTATTCCAACGGCACCTACGAGTGGCATGACACCATGGTTGCCGATGCCTACAAGCGGCCGCCAGCGGACTATGCGGCGCAATTCGGCATGATGGCGTCCGTGGCTAGTCATGCGGCGCAGACGCTGTCCCACAATCTGGCCAAGGAGGTGGCCCGCCTAAGGGAGGAGGCCCGAGCGGCCGGCGGGGCTGAGCAGCTGAAAGCACTGGAAGCTGCCAGGGATAAGGCGTTGGAGGAAGCGCAGGCCGGGCGGGCCCAGGTGAAGAAGCTTGAGGAGGAGAGGAAGAAGGAGAGGGAGAGGAGGAAGAAGGCGGATCAGGAGGCGGGTGTGCAGCGGGGGGAGGCTGCGGCCGCCAGAGCAGAACTGGAGGCATACCAGGCGGGGGAGGCCCAGAGGTTGGAGCGGGCGCGCCGCGACGAACGTCGTCAGTGGTATTGGTATTATATCCAAGCCACATCGCGAGGGTTCGAGAATTGCAGGAAGCAGCTGGCCTTCTTGAACCCAGGACAAAATGAGGCGGGCATTGATTACACCTTTGAGGTGTTGCCCAATGGTCGGGGCGGTGAGGAGATCCGTATGCGCGCGGATGACGATGAGCCTGGGACGCCAATGCCCGATCTGCCGGAAGATTGGACCATCCACGCGCTGGAGGTTCAGGAAGGGCGGTCCCCTCTCAGACCAGGGGATGAAGGTTATGTGCCCCCGGCGGACGTCCAGAGCACCGCGGGCAATGAGCCGGACGCCGAGCAAATGTTGATCGTCCCGGACAGTGGTGGCGCGGAGGGCAGCGGCGAGCACGCTCCGGGTGATGGGCCAGTGATTCTGGATGACTAGGTCATCCTGTACTTGTAATTTCAGGGGTGTTCCCCGTTCTGAATTTTTGCTGGGCGTGTGTGCCCCTCTCCTTTTTTGTTGTTAATTTGTATGGGGCGTATGTGCCCCTTTTGAACAAAGTGGAAGACCCTTGTGGTCATGATTAATGCAGGCCATAAGGCCATTTATTTTATTTTTGATGTGATGATTATAACTGCTGTTATTTCATATCTGTTGTGTTTGATATTTGCGCAAGTGTATGTATGTGGGTGTGTGTCCGCCCAACTGAGTTGGCGACCGGACTTTCGGGCTAGCCAGCCACGAGGTAATGGACCAGCATGGCGTATGAGCAACTTCTCGGCTCATGGGCGCGCGGAGCGCCAGAATGAAAGCGTATGGAGGCGTCCCTCCAGCCTTCGAGCTCTTCATTGGAGCGAATATTACGTGTAGTGAGACGCTGTGAGTTAGGCTGTGCCTAAGCGAGAGTAATTGAAACAGACGCGAATGTAAATGAATCGAATAAATTCAAGAGAACGCCATAATTATATTGATGTAGTGTATTGGCGATCGTTACACAAGGTAAATAATTGCATCACGTAAAAGCGTACTAGAGATTACATAAATGCGAAAATACATAAATGAAATCAAAGCGTGATATTGTTGATCGTGCGGTCGAGATATTTTCTGAGGCTCGCGACATTCCATGTATTAGGCAGGCGGCGGCCGTCCAAAGTAGAGAGCACGTACGCGCCACCAGGGATAACTCTGGTGACCCGGTATGGTCCTTCCCAGTTGGGATGGAGCTTGCCGTGCGAGCGGTTCAGGCGGTCGTTGGCCACATCGCGAAGAACGAGGTCGCCAACGTCAAAGGATCGGTGTTTGACCCTTTTATTGAAATACTTGGCCATGCGCTCTTTGTAGGCGGCCTGGCGGATGCTGGCGATTTCTCGCACCTCCTCAAGTTCGTCTAGAGCTATTGCTCGACAGCCTCGGTTTGCCTCCTCATTGTAGTATAAGACCCTGTCGGAGAGAAAGGCGGTCTCAGCTGGAATCATGGCGGGCGACCCGTATGTAAGGGTGTAAGGTGCCTCGCCTGTGGATTCTTGAGGGGTGATACGGTAGGACCAGAGGACGGTTGGGAGTTCGTCCGCCCAACGGCCTTTGGCGTTGTCGAGTCTGCGCTTCAGCCCATTTAAAATGATGCGGTTGGCGAGCTCGGTTTGGCCGTTGGTCGAGGGATGCTCGACTGAAGTGTTACCGAGGGAGATGTCATACTGGGCGCAGAAATCGCGGAAGGATTCACTGATGAATTGGCGGCCGTTGTCGTTGATGATTCGCTGCGGGACGCCAAAACGTGACAGTATGTTCTGCAAGACGAATGTTTTCATCTGGGCAGAGCTGATCGATTTTACCGGTTCAGCCTCGATCCACTTTGTGAAAAGGTCAATCGCGACGATGAGGAACCGGCGTTGGCCTGTGGCGGTCGGGAACGGCCCGGGGATGTCGATCCCCCAAACGTCAAAGGGCCAAGGGGATTCCATTGGGCGCATGTCTTCACCCGGAACGTGGATGCGATTAGCGTGCTCTTGGCACTTTTGGCAGGTTTTCACTAGTGCCGTGGCGTCCCGTATGATCGTGGGCCAGTAGTACCCCGAAATAAGCACCTTGCGTTTGAGTGCGGGCGCCGCTTGGTGTGAACCGCAGAGTCCTTCGTGGAGCTCCTCGAGAATGAGGCGGGCGTCGGTTGGCCCTACGCATCTGAGGCAGGGCATGGAGTGACCTCGTCGATAAAGATCATTCCCCCAGAGAAAGTAATGTGCAGCCCGGCGCACCACCTTTCGAGCCTCGTTTCTGTCTGCCGGGAGGGTGCCATCCTGGATGTAGGACATGATGGGCGTTCGCCAATCGGCCGTTGTTGAGATAGCAAGGACCATGGGGCCCTCGATTGATGGGCGCTCTAAGGTGGTGCGGATGATGGAGGAGCGACTCCGAGCATCTGGCTTAGAAGCCAGTTTGGCTAAGGCGTCCGCTCTAGTGTTCTTAGAACGCAAGATGTGTGAGAACTGGGCGGCCTGGATGTGATGGCGCAGGACGTACTTTGCTTTTTCCACGTACTTGAGGATGGTGGGCTCCTTGGCCTCGAAGTCTCCCTTCATGTGACCAACCACCAGCTGGGAGTCACTATAGACGTGGATGTCCTGGGCGCCCATGCCCACGGCAAGCTCGAGGGCTGCGATGAGCGCCTCGTATTCGGCCTGATTGTTCGTGGCCGGGAAGCGTATGTCGATGGCCTGCTCGATGCTGTAACCATCAGGGGATTCAACGATCACGCCCGCGCCACGGAGCTTGGCGGATGAGGCCCCATCGATGTAGAGGTTCCACACGATGGGGGTAGGGTTGGCGGGCGTCATCTCCGCGACAAAGTCAGCCAAAGCCTGGCCTTTGATGGCGCGTCGTGGTTCGAAAGTCAGGCCGAATTCGGAGAGTTCGATTGACCAATTGACCAGGCGGCCCGCGATGTCGGGCTGGTGAATGATCTGCCTCATAGGGCGGTCGGTGCGGACGATGATCACGTACTGTTGGTAATATGGTCGCAGCTTCCTTGTGGAAACAAGGAGGGCGTACACGAGCTTTTCGAGTAGGTGATATCGTGTCTCGGCGCCCGTGAGTACTTTGCTTGAAAAGTAAATGGGGCGTTGCTCGTCCTTTTCCTCGATGATCAGGACGGAGCTGACTGCCACATCGGTTGCAGCCAAGTAAACGTAGATAGGCATGCCGGGCCTGGGGGTGGTGAGAATGGGCGGCCTGCTCAGGTACGTCTTCAATTGCTGGAACGCCTCCTCACATTCAGCCGTCCATGTGAAGTTCTTCCCTCCTTTAAGAGTTTTAAAGAAGGGCAAGCACCGGTCGCCCGATCTTGCTAGAAAGCGGTGGAGCGCCGCTATGCGCCCGTTGAGGCGTTGTACCTCCTTTAGCGTCTTTGGGGACGGCATGTCAATAATGGCCTGGCACTGGTCCGGGTTGGCCTCTATCCCTCGTTGGGAGATCATGAAGCTCAAGAACTTTCCCCCGGCGACCCCGAAAGCACACTTGGCGGGGTTGAGTCGCAATCGGTAATGGCGGAGGATCTGGAAGATCTCCTGTAGGTCATCCAGGTGGTCGCCACCAGCCTTCGTTTTGACGACCATGTCGTCAACGTAGACTTCGATGTTTTTTCCGATGTTGTCTTGGAAGAACCTGTCCATCATACGCTGGTACGTGGCGCCCGCGTTCTTCAGGCCAAAGGGCATGACGTTGTAACAGTAGATGCCCTGTTCAGTGATGAAGGCCGTCTTGTCGACGTCCTTGGGGTTCATCTTGATCTGATTGTATCCCGAAAAAGCATCAAGGAAGCTCAAGGTGGCGTACCCGCAGGTGTTGTCCACCAACTTATCGATGCTGGGGAGTGGGTGAAGGTCCTTGGGGGTCGCCTTGTTAAGGTCCGTGAAATCCACGCACATCCGCCATTTGCCGTTGGGCTTGGGGACAAGGACGACGTTGGACAGCCAGGTGGGGTACTTGGTTTCCCGGATGAACCCGGCCGCCAGCAATTTGTTTACTTCTTCTTTGGCGGCAAGCTGCCGCTCTAGCCCCAGGACGCGCTTCTTCTGAAAGACTCCCGGGCGGTCGTCAACATCGAGAGAGTGCATGACCAACTGGGGGTCGACGCCGGGCATGTCCGACGCAGACCATGCAAAAATGTCGCCGTTGGCGAGCAGAAAGTCAGATAGCCTGGCTTGTTCTTGAGCGGGTAGATCCGCGGAGATGCTCACTGTTCGCTCCGGGTGCCCGGGGAAGTGAATTTGGACGAGCGTGTCCGAAGGTTTGGGGCTTGCGCCCTCGACCTAGTACGTCAGATAAGATACGTATGAGTAAAGAGATGTAATGGAAAATGAGTTCATTGAATAAATGATTTCATTGATGTAATAAAAGGGGCGTCCGCCATGTGTAGGTCGGAGCGTACATGTAACACGACGTAAGGAGGGCCTTAAGCATTTTGTAGGAAAGGGAAATAAACATAGACATGAAAATGAAAAACAACTAATCTTAAGGCCGGGCGGCTAATCCACCCACTAGGAGTAGTTGCTAAGTGAAGGAGCGTCAGCCACTGGTGTGGGATACCTCGTCGCGGAGGTCTGTGATCTCTGACGTGCCCATTTCTGTGTCCTCAGCGACCTTCCTGTTCTTCTGATGGGAGGCGTCCCCATCAGACTCCGGGGGAGGGGAGTCTGGAATCCCTTCCATGAGTCGGCGGGTCTGGTACCCGGGATCGATCATTACGCGAGCCAGGCTTGTGGCATAGCAGCGGCGACCTTCGAGTTGATCTCCCCTTATACTCGCAGTTCCCCAACGTGTAGGGAATTTCATGAGTAGGTGGGCAGTGGAGATCACTGCTCTGAAAGCGTTGAGACTGGAGCGCCCAAGGATTGCGTTGTATGCTGAAGGAGCGGCTACAACGATGAAACTGGCGTATGTAGCTGCCGTCCTGGGCGGGTCGCCATCACCCTCGAGGGTGAGCTTGGTTTCGAGAACCCTTCGGCGGGCGTCCTTGTCCCGGCGAAGCCAATCAGAGGCTCGTTGAAAGGCTTCAGGGCGCTCAGTGGGATGCCCAGGTGCTCGAAGGCGTGAAAGTAGAGGATGTCTGAGGAGGATCCTTGATCTACCAGCACGCGCCGTACGTCGATCTCGCCTATGCGCGCCGTGATAACCATAGGCTCATCATACTCCACGGGCTTGAGCTCGTCGTGGGTAAAAGTGATAGGCGCGTGGATGTCTTCGTGTGAGCGTTTGACGCTCGTGTAATGCATGCACATGATGGAGCGCATGATTTGTTTTCGGTTGTGGGGGGTCTTGTGCATGTGTATTCCTACCCGAGATGGTGTTCACGACGTTGCGGACGGGCGCCTCAGAATGCTTCGAGCCGCCACTTCCGGCCTCAGCGACCTTCCTGTTCTTCTGATGGGAGGCGTCCCCATCAGACTCCGGCCGCTTCTTCTGCTTGTACTCGGCCAGGTGGCCGTCTCGGATTAGCTGTTCGATTGCATCTTTCAGAGAGATGCACTCGTCTGTAGTGTGGCCATAGCCGTTGTGATAACGGCAATGTTTGCTTGTGTCGCGTGGGCGACCAGTCTTTACCGGGAGGGGCCGGGCCACCGGAAAGAACTCAAGGGAGCCGCAGGCGCGCAGGATCTCTGACCTAGAGACGGTCAGGATGTGGTACGTTGGGAACTTGCCCGTAAAGGGCGTGCGCTGGGCCCCTGGTGAAGAGTTGGAAGAGCGGTCGTGCCTCTTCCACCTTCCATTGCCATTTCCGTTGGCGGACTGAGCCCGGGTGCTTGTCTGGGCGTTCTGCATATCCTTCAACTTGCTGAAGCGGCTCTTGGAGGCAACCTGGTTATCCTCCTTAAGAATAAAATCCCGAACCTGTTTCAGCAGCGCGTCCAGGGTCTTGGGGTTGGCGAGCGCCAACTCGTTGGATACGTTGCCCGGGCGTAAGCCCTGCTTGAAAGCGTGGATGACCACGCTATCTTCTAAGTCCTCCACCTCATGGCAGCGCTCGGAGAAGCGCTTAAGGAAGTCCCGGAGGCTCTCGCTGGAGCCCTGAATGAGGTCCGCCATGACCGTGGATGGTTTCTTGTAAACGATACTGGTGGCAAAGCGCTTTAGGAAGGCGGCCTCCAGCTCGTCGAAGTTATGTATGGAGTAATCTGGTAGGCGGGCGTACCAATGAAGTCCTTCTGGACCAAGAGTGGTAGGAAAGAGCTTGCACTTCTTCCCTTCAGTGAGTGATGCCAGTTGGACGTTTGCATGGAACGCCTTCAAGTGCAGATTTGGGTCTGCAGTTGGCTCGTAGGGTACCATCTTCACGGGCATCTTGAAGCCCTGAGGTACGATATCGCGCTGGATGGATACGGCGAACGGTCCCTTCTGGGGGATGAAGGTGCCCGGCTCGTCTTCGAAACCAGCAGCAGGTGCGTTTTCTTGGGCCGAGGCGGCCGTGGTGTTACGGCGGCCGGGGTTCGACCCCTGGGGAGTGCTGTGAACCGACAGGCTCTGGAATTCACGACGTAGGGATTCTGTCTGCTCCCTCATCATGCTACGAAAGATTGCCATAATGTCCATGGCCTGGAAAGTCTGGCCCGTCGCGCCCATATCGGCTGGTGGTGCAACCCGAGAGGGCGCTCCCTCTTCTCGATGTTCCTCTTGCTCCTGATTCTCCTGGGAGCCCAGGGCGTGCTCCTGGGAATCAGAGGGGGATCGCGAGGGGAGTCGCTATGAGCCATAGAAAAGTAGAGATCACCTAGTTCAACAAGGTAAACGTTGGTGAGTTAGCTTTCGTAAAGAAAAAGCAACAGAGGACGAGCGTAAGAGCCCGTAGAGTTCAGCAGGTGAGGAGAAGGTTCCCCACAGTCGGCGCAATGATAAACTAGAAAATGGCTAGCACTTACCTAGTTCACCGAGATGGGCTGCAAGAGCCAAGTGTTGAGCAAGAACCTGCAAGAGCTTCACAGGGGGGCCCTGCGAAGTGTACTCCGACGCTCAAGTTAGTAAGAGAGTGATAAGAGAGTAAGAGAATTTCAGAGTGTAAGAAGTAGCTAACCTTGAACTGGTGAGATGGGCTCTATTTATAGAGCAGGGAGGAGAGAGGTGGTCAGCGTGCGGGGCGGACCACGTACTGGACACGATCTCCACCAGCGAAGATGGTGGAGGCCGAGATTTGCGGAGCAAGGCAATCGTGGGTGATTGCGTGTTGTGTCGCTAGGCGGGCGCCTAAAAACTGGAGATCGTGGGTATGAGCAAGTCAGTAACCCACGATCTCCCGTAGCGTGGATTGCGGAGCGGGGTAGTCGTGGGTGACCACGTGTCATTTGGGGGACGCGCGCCAAGACCCAGGATGGATCACGACCGCCCCCACTTGTGCTTAGGGCGCCCGATTGACTCGAGGGCGTCTCGCAAGGTGTGGAGAGGAGAAGAGGCCCGGTGCGAGGGCCGTTTAGGCGTACGCCCAAATAGTGATGTATCAGGACCAATTTGAAATTACCTCATATGAGGAGAGTGAGTGGGGAGAGAGAATGGTGGCATTTTTTAGTTTTTAATTGTTTTTTTGTATTTTTTTAATTCATTTATTTTTTGAAAGAAGTGGGGAGAGAGAGTGGTGGTATTTTTTAATTACTTTTTGAATTATTTTATTCATTAATTCTACACTATAGTATTATAAAAAACGACTACCAATAAAGGTGGAGCCATATAATATAAGATAAGATAGATAATATTAAAAATTTTGATACATTTATTTATGACATGACATCGTTGTACCCCATGAATCTATGGTAACCCGTTAACAACGGAAATGTAGGGCCTTCTTTTGTATGGATCAGTAACGATATATGTCCTAAACCACGTGGCATATCTATACAAAATAGATGGATATTTACTCTAAAAATCTTGTATATTAATTACTAGTTAGACAAAATGTTGAATGGAAGGACTACGTTTTACCTTTTTATTAATTATATCTAAATGACTTATTTTCCAAAATTTATGATGTAATCCGGCTCATCAAACATGGGGCACTAAATCAACCAAAAAGAAAAGGTAAATTGTATTTTGGTACTATATTTTATGAATCAATTTTAGTTTGCTATCATATTCTTTTAGAAGGGACACTTTGGTACCATGTTCTTCGCACCCTTAACATTTGATATCCTGTTCTTTTAAAAGTAAAGAATAACGTTACAGGCTTACAGCAGCTAGCAAGTTACAAATTTGATCAAATCAAACAAAATATTCAAATTAAAGTCTCACTTCATTAATTTTCCTTAATTGAAACACATCACAAGAAAAAAAAAATAAGTGATTAAATTTAAATGTGAAGTAAGAAAAAAAAACATTCACTTNTCCTTTCCCTCACAATTTTTCTCTTGTAAAACCCTTTCCTTTACATACCTCCAACCTTACCAAACGGAGCCTAAGCTATTGAGTTTTTCTATAGCAAAATCTTCAATAATTTAGTACTTGAAAGATTACCAAATTGATGATTAGATCACTAGAAGATTATTGGCCAAAAAAAAAAGATCACGGAAAATTTAATATACAATTTAGTCTATAAATAATTAAAACAATATATTTTTTATTAATTTCTAAAAGGTTAAAATAATATACTATTTAATCATGAAAAATGACTAATAAATATTTTTTTTACTTTTAATCTTTTTCAGAGACTAATTAAATTGTATATTTCAATCATTTATGAACTGAGTTGTCAGCTCAATGATCTTTTAAGGATGAAATTATTAGTTTACTCTAATAGAAAATGTCAAAAAACCTATTTTGGTCTCTAATATTTACTCTAAGTTCTATTTTGATCCATAATATTTTTTTGGTTTCGTTTTGGTCCTTAATGTTTCCTAAAAGTTTCATCGTTGGTCCCTAAATATTGAATATGGTCATATCTCTCTCGTTTCAAATTTGATTGTGATTGAATCAGACCTACGAGTTAAATTTGATGAGTTCTTTCTTTGCCTAGTTGGAGTCATTGTCAAACGAGATCAAATCAAATATGACATCGGGCTCGTAAATGGGTTGTTTACTTCATAAATTTGATCATATCTCTCTCGATTCAAGTCCGAATGCAATGAAATCAGAGTTACAAATTACTCTTGACGAATTCTTTCTCTATCGAGTTAGAGCCATTACCAAACGAGATCAAATAGTACTCCAAAAGTAAGTTTGGTCAAAACATCAATATTAACTTTCAGAGTACTATTTGACCTCATTTGTCAACGAGTCCTAACTAAACAGAAAAAATTCGTCAAGAGTAACTTATAGCTTCGATTTCATTGCATTCGAACTTGAAAAGAGAGATATGACCAAATTTATGAAATAAGCGGGCTCGATTTGATGCTTGATTTGACTTTGTTTGTCGATGACTTTGACTGGGTAAAGAAAAAACTCATAAAATTTAACCTGTAGCTCAGATTTAATCACATTCGGGTTCGCTCTGATTCAACTAACAATCGTTAAGGACTAATGATGAAATTTTTTGAAAACATTAAAGATCAAAACATAACAAAAAAAATATTAGGGACCAAAGTAGAAATTAGGATAAACATTAGAGACCAAAATATATTTCTTTTTTTGTAGAAATGATGGGTATCCCTCACTTATTCGTGTAATGGTTTAAGCGAAGACTAATCTCATTTAGATTAGGAACTAATTGTTAAAACCCTCGTAACACTGTTGACTCCAGAGTTCAAACCTAAATTCCTCAGCCTAAAGTGCAGCTCGCTTAACACTGCGCTAAACACTTGTTGGTAGAGACCAAAATAAGTTTTTTGACCTAATAGAAAATAAAAGGAAATTGAAATGTGAATTAACGAGGTGGGATTTTGTGTGGATGAGTGAATGGGCATATATAGCCATAGGATTGTAGAATATGCAGATGAAGAGAGAAAGACAAAAGAGGAAAAAGGGGTGAAGTGTGTGTAATGTAATGTATGGTACTAAACAAACGTGAAAAGCCAAAGCAGCATCATCAACTTCCATCTTTTCATAATCTTGCTGGAAATCATCATCGCAATTTCATGCACTGTATATACTTTTTGTTTTCTCTATTCTATCTCCCTATCCTCCTTTAAAATGCAGCATCATTTATTTCCGTAAAATATAAATTTAAATATAAAAAAATAAATAGTCACGGGATACGTAACTCTTACTTCAACAAGTCAACAACCAACCTTACCTTAAAATAGAAAATTTACTGTCTAGCGTTTGAATTTATATTGATTTAATCAGTCTATTAATAATTAAAATGGCAAAAGACCCGTTCATGTCCCTAACGTTTGAGGTCAGTTTCAGTTATGCCCTTAACATTTGTTTTGTGTCAATTATGCCCCAAACGTTGGTGTTACTTATACCCTAACCTCAATTTTTTTGGGCCAAAGTCCTATTTTAGTCCCTCAAGTTTGCTCAAAGTTTTGTTTTGGTCTCTCAAGTCTCCGACGAACTTTTCGGCGAGATACACTGCAGCCCCGATGACTACGAGAACTCCTAATCCAAGGTTTTTTAACCTCCTGAGTTCAATGGCGGCTTTCATTTTGCGAAAAAATGACTGAAAATATAATTTTCGGCGATTGTGTAATTTTTCGGCGGCTTGCCAGTCATTTTTTCACAAAATGGAAGCCATCATTGAACTTAGGAGGTAAAAAAATCTTGGATTAAGAGTTTTCGTAGTTGTCGGGGTCGTCGTGTATCTCGCTGGAAAGTTCGCCAGAGACTTGAGGGTCCAAAACGGAACTTTGAGAAAACTTGAGGGGCCAAAATAGGACTTTGACCCAAAAAAATTGAAGTTAGGGTATAATTGACACAAACGTTTGACATTGGGAGCATAACTCACACAAAACAAACGTTAAGGGCATAACTGAAACAGACTCTAAACGTTAGGGGCACGAAAGAATCTTTTGCCTAATTAAAACATATAATTTGGTCCTTAAAATACTTCAATTATCAATTATTTGGTCCCTAATGATGATTTGGTCTGTTAATTTAAACTTATTTTATATTTTTTTGCTCTAAATTTATACTAAGTTAATACTATTTTATTCTTGAATTTAAATTAAATTTATACTTTTTGATGTCTAATTTTATACTAAATTAATACTACTTGGTCCCTGAATTTGAAAAATTTTATACTTTTTGACCATTGAATTTGTACTACATTTATATTATTTGGTCCTTAAAGAACTGATTAGTTGACTCGGTGTAAATTCATAGACCAAATAAATAAATTTTCTCAATCTTAAATGTACGTACATAACCAACCGTAGATAGATTAATTTCTCTTACAAATTTTACTAAAATTATACATAACTTTTAGAAAAAAAAATGAAATTTATATTTAAGTTTTAGACAGATAAATTGACTTATAATCTAAGAAAACATTAGATTAAAATTTTTGAACTTATATATAAATTTAAGTACTTGAAGTAATATTATATTAATTTAGTAACTAACATAAGAAAAATTGGGTATAAGAGAAATATTTAAAATAATTTTATCAGTAAGAATCTAAATTATTAATAATAATTTTTAATAAAAAAATTAAAAATCACTTCTATCTAGTATTAAAATATAAATTTCTTTTAAAAAAAATATGTTATAATGAAGAGAGTAAAAACTAGTTCTACAGTGATGTATTTAAATGGTAAGATTGGGTTTGGTTCTGTGTGTAGAATTAAAATCGAAAAGGCTGAAAGCATAATCAATGATTCCAATAAACTAAAATACAAAAACAGTGCAATTATCTTCTGCCCCATTCAACTCTCAATTATGAAATTCACAGTGAATGTGATCAGTAGTTGTTACTCATAGTTGTGTAGTGTGCGTACCCCTCTCTCTCTCCCTCTCACTTTTAACTTTTATCATATGTCAGAACTTTAAATTGGTCCCAAATTTATAAGATAATGTTAAATTAATCTTAAATATTTTATTTCTTTTAAATTAGTTAATTTTGGTCCTAAATATATTAATAAAGTGTTTTATTTTGATCCCAAACTATTGAATATGGTCATATTTATCTTATTTTATATTTGAATTTGATGAATACTGAGCTATGTATTGCTTTTTAAGAGTATTTTTTCTAACTAGTTGGAGCCCCAACAAACTAGGTCAAATTGGGTTATAAAAGTGGATAGCTCATTTTACGATCAAACAAGTAAAGTTAGTGATATATTTCTTGTTTCAATTTTGAATATGAAAAATTCAGTGTTGCGAGTTACTCTGAACAAACCCTTTTTTTGTTCAATTGGAACCGTCAGTAGATGAGATTAAATCGAACTCAAAAGTGAGGTTGGGACTAAAAGGGAAAAAATTATGAAAAAATTGGTTCTAAACTTACTTTTGAGCTTGATTTGAACCCATTTATTGATGATCCCAACAAGGCAAAAAAAAAATACTCGTTAATAGTAACATGGAGCTCCAAACTCGGTGTATTTGGACTTAAAACGAGAGAGATATGCCCAACTTCGCTTATTTGATTGTGAAACGAGAAAAACTCACTTTTGGGACCTAATTTGACCTTGTTTGTAGACGTCCCCAACTATATAGAGAAAGTACACTTTGAAAGTAACACGTAGCTTTGAACTCGTCAAATTCGAACTTAAAATGAGAAAAAAAAATGATCACATTCAATAGTTTGAGATCAAAATGAAACATTTCGTCAACATTTAGGACCAATACGAATCTTTTGAAACATAAATGATCAAAATGAACATAAAGGCATATGTTTAGGACCAAAATGACCCTTTAACCTTACATATTTTCATAAATTTCTCATATAGGTCTCAAACCTACTTAATGGACGGGGTTTAACCTCATTTGCTAATGATCTCAACTGGATAGAGAATGAATTCTTCAAGAATTAACACATAATTTTGAACACGCCGCATTCATATATACTTGAAATAAAAGAGATGTAATTAACATCACTTATTTGATTGTGAAATGTGCAACCCACTTTCGGTACTCAATTTGATCTTATTTGTTGACGATTTTAATTGGATAAAAAAAGTACTCGTAAAAGATAATCTCGTATCTCTAAATTTATTATATTTGAATTTGAAACGAGAGAGATATAATTATATAATTGTGTATTCATTGGTTTGAGACCAATTTGAGAAATTATAGAAACATATAGAACCCATTTGAAATAAATGAAACATTTAAGACCAATTTGAAATCAACCTCATATATTTGGGGCCAATTTGAAGTTTTGACCATTATTATATTATATTATTGACATTATTATAATAATTACAATTATTTATTTATTTGGTGTTAAAAGTGTATATAGCTAGCTATATATCATCATCTTCAAAAGCCAACCAAATAAATCCAACACAACACACAACACAAGGCCTTCACAGCCATTTCTTTCACTGCACAAAGTCAGAAAGAGAGAGAGAGAGACACGAGAAATACGCAAGAATGATGATGGTGATTCTTGTGTCCTCCTCCATTATCATCACCATCTTCCTTCTCTCGTTCGCTTCTTCTTCTTCTTCTTCATCTTCCTCTCCAATCCATAACCTCTCATTCCCTGATTTCCAGCAATTTCACGTCCAAGAATCCCTCTCTCTCACTAAACCCCTAAATCTAAATCCCTCACAAATCCCCCAAAAATCCCACAAACTCAACCTCCTTCACAGAGACCAAATCGCACCACAAAAAGACCAATATCATCATCATCGCGCTCGATTTCTGGCGCGAATGAACCGCGATTCGGCGAGGGTTTCGTTTCTCCTTCGCCGCCTAGTTCGGCGCGAAGTCGAATCCGAGGCGTTCGGGTCGGATGTTGTTTCGGGTATGGATCAAGGAAGCGGCGAGTACTTCGTTACCATCGGAGTTGGTTCTCCGGCGAGAAATCAGCTTGTGGTTATCGATTCCGGCAGCGATATTATATGGGTTCAGTGTCAACCTTGTACCCAATGTTATAGACAATCTGACCCGGTTTTCAACCCGGCTGATTCGGCTTCTTTCGCCGGAGTTCCCTGTACCTCAGCCGTCTGCGGCCGTCTCGAGAATGCCGGCTGCCACGAAGGACGGTGTCGCTACGAGGTTTCTTACGGCGATGGGTCTTACACCAAAGGGACGCTCGCCCTTGAAACCCTTACAGTTGGGCGGGCTTTGATCCGAAATGTTGCAATTGGGTGTGGCCATAAGAACCAAGGCATGTTTGTTGGAGCAGCCGGGCTTTTGGGCCTTGGTGCTGGGCCCATGTCTTTTGTGGGCCAATTAGGTGGCCAAACGGGTGGGGCTTTTAGTTATTGTTTAGTGAGTCGGGGCTCCGGATCATCCGGGTCACTTGAATTCGGACCCGAATCCATACCCACCAGCGCTGCGTGGGTCCCGCTTGTCCACAACCCACAAGCCTTGAGTTTTTACTATGTCGGGCTTTCGGGTCTTGGAGTCGGAGGCCTGCGGGTGGACATACCCGAAGACATATTCCGATTAACCGAATACGGCGATGGAGGGGTTGTAATGGACACCGGCACGGCCGTCACAAGGCTACCAACGACAGCCTACAATGCATTTCGTGACGCGTTTGTTGGGCAAACCACGAATTTGCCCCGGTCATCAGGAGTATCCATATTTGACACGTGTTATGATTTAAACGGGTTTGTGTCGGTTCGGGTACCAACCGTGTCGTTTTACTTCTCGGGCGGGCCGATCTTGACCCTGCCCGCAAGAAATTTTTTGATACCAGTGGATGATGCAGGCACATTTTGCTTTGCATTTGCTCCTTCACCTTCAGGGCTTTCCATTATAGGGAATATTCAACAAGAAGGGATTCAGATATCAGTGGATGGAGCTAGTGGATTTGTGGGATTTGGACCTAATGTTTGTTAAATTATAACCATGTATATATATCCATCCACATTCTAAATTTTGCTAGTCTTAGTAATGACTAATTTCTGCTAAATTTTGTTAAATATATATATATATAAATAAAATGGGTAACTAAGATTAAGATGTAATGGGATTTGGGACATACATGCATGCATGTGGCCATTAATTATTGTAGTGATATGTCATATGTGAATATGGTTGCTTTTGATTATGCTAAAAGTGAAGTGGAACAAGTAAAAGCAGTATGTGCAGGTGAAGTGAAATAGCCAAACTGGTTTGGTTTTTTTTTTATAATAATTTTAATTTGTGTGTAGAAATTCGATGGAGTCAAAGATTGGTATGGGGATGCCAAGAGAAATAGAATAGTCAAAAAGAATAACAGAAAAGGTCATTTTCTGGGGCATGAGAGTGATATCTTTATGTAGCACAAGTGATCATAACTCATAAGGAGGATCCAAGATAGGCCTTTTATTATACCCACAAAATCATTCACCATTCTCCTCATTGCCCACAACTACTTTCCTTTTTTTCTCCTTTTCTCTCTTCTCTTTCACACATGTACATATGCATTTGAATAAATTAATAATTTGGTCCTTGAAAGATTACCGAACTGACGACAACTCGATCCTTAAAATATTAAAATAGACATTTAGTCCCTGAAAGATCAAAATGATACATTTTTTGATCTTTGAAAGATTAAAATGGTATACTATTTAGTCTATTAAAAGGATTAATTATTAGTTTATTGTTTTGATCTTTCAAAAACTAAACTGTATATTTTAATTTTTCAAGAATTGAATTATCAACTTGATAATCTTTAAGAGACCAAATTATTAGTTTACTCTATATATTTTCTTCTATTTTTATTTTTTCAATAGAAATATTGCAAAAGATTGAAACCCTTTTTTTCTTGTACGAATAAGAAGGGTACAACATGGGGGTTTAACTTTGTATTATTCTCATTCAAGTATATTTAACTGTCATGTTTTGATAAGATCTGATATATTAGTGTTAGTGTGATCGCACCCGATTGAAACGTTTTCTGAAAATTTGTAAGGTTAAATATACCATGTGTGGTACATATTAGAGAGAAGTGAATGATGAGGAGAAGGGGAGCCACCACCATTTGTGGGCATGTGAAAGCATCACTAGAGTTTCTGGTCTTACCTTTGCTATGACCTAAATGTTGGAGTGCATTCAAGTTGTTACTTTTATAAAGCCAACCATTTGCTTTTTTCTCTTTTCAGACGTCTCAGATTGATTAATAACACCCCAAAAAAATAAAATTTTTTGCAGTTTGGCCCCCTTCTTTTTAAAACCTTTCATGTGTGGTTTATCATTGGAAAAGGAAATGAATACCCATAACTCCCATAGTCCCATTCACATTTATAATAAAGTGATGTGAGAATGTGAGATAATTACACAGCGAAAATTGGGTTGTTTGAGCAGTGAAATAAAATAAAATACTGTTTAATTTTCTCGTTCTTGGGATTTTTAGGCACATTTTTAGAGGCCCACCAAAAAAGTGGAAAGATGTTGATGTGGGAATCAAGAAAAAGCAATATGATGTGCATGTTTGCTTTCGAGTTTGATGAGAGAAATCAGGCCAGAAAAAAAAAAAAAGAGTTTGATGAGGGAAACTAGGATCACTTAGGATATACTCTCTTTTTTCTAAATGTACCGGGTAAATTTTAAATTAGTTTTAAATATTTCATTTGTTTTAGACTAATTCTTTATATTTCTATAACTTTGAAAATTGGACTAATGATATATCTCTCGTTTTAAATTCAAAAACAATAAATTTAGACGAGTACTTTCTTTATCTAGTACCGGTAGAGACCATCAACTAACAAAGTCAAATTAGGTCTCAAATGTGGGTCGCTCGATTCACAATTAAACAAAAAAAAATTGGTCATATTTTTCTCATTTTAAGTCCACATACAATGAGTTTGTAACTATGTGTTAATTCTTGAAAAAATGGTTTTTTTATTTGTCCAATTGAGACTATTAGCAAATAAAGTCAAATCACGTCCCGAAAGTAGATTTGAGATCAATTTGAGAAATTATGAAAACATATAAGACCAATATGAAATAAATGAAATATTTAGGACCAATTTGAAATCTATCCCATACATTTGGGACCAATTTGAAGTTTTGACCCTTTTTTTCACCAAAATTTGAAACTAGATTTCAGGAAACTCACCCATTTTCCCAAACAATGCCTCTGAAAAAAGCACTTTTTTAAATCGTCTTTTATGGGATTTTCTCTCTCATTGTTCATTTCGTCAAACCCTTAGCTGTATATGCTAACTGTTTACTTGACCTTAATACACTGATTGCATGCTGGACTCAACGTTTACTATCTCTAGATCTCTTCAACTTATAACGGTTACTACTAAAATTAAAATGCCATTAAATAGGAAAATTTATAATTTAGCATCAATCTTTCATTTTCTTCTTGACTTTTTGTTCATTTCAAGGCCAAATTAATATGAACATAGGATCATTATTTCAAAGTTTCCACAGTAAAAAGTTCCTTTTATTTTGTGATTAAACGAAATTTTTTTTGGATCACACACACTACAAAATCCAGGTATCGATTTGTCGATTTGTCGTTAAGAAAATATTATATAACTTTTTTAATAAAAATATAAATATCTAAAGAATCTAACTGTTAATTTTTTCTTTTTGGCTAAATTCTAACACTATTAATTTAAAGGTGGAATGCTCAAATTGGACCCAGATGTCCATAAGTTCATTTTGATCTTAAATGTTTCAAAAGTTTCATATTGATCATAAATGTTTTTATTTAGTTTCATTTTAGTTCTAAACTACTGAATGTGATCATATCTCTCATTTTAAGTTCGAATGTGATGAGCCCAAAACTATGTATTTTTTTATGAGTATTTTCTCTTTCAGTTGGGACCATCAGCAAACGAGGTTGAATTAACTTCTAAAAGTGGGTCACTAGTTTCACGGTCAAACAATATCTCTCTCGTTTCAAGTCCAAATACGACGAGTTCAAAGGTATGAGTTACTTTTAAAGAATATTTTTTATGCCCAATTGGAACCATCAGAAGATGATGTTAAATCGGACTCGAAAGTGAATTTGGGACCAAAATGTAAAAAACTATGAAAAAGTAGTGATGAAGTTGCAGATAAGGAAGGTTGCTCCGATGGTCGGAATGAGACAATCTTACAGAAAAGGCACGACCGGGGTTGATTCTCCTCTACCACTTCGATGTTAGTAAAGGTCTCGGAGAAAATGGGAATATCCGAGAGTTTAAGACTAAAGATGTTGTTTGTGTAACTTTAGTTTAAGACTAAAGATGTTGTTTGTGTAACTTTTTCCTTTAGGGATAAAGCTAGTATATATATAATCAGAATTCAATGCAACAAAGGCCAAGTAGTCATAACCATAGTTATAAAAACCAGACTGGACCGGTTGAACTGTGAACCGGCCAGTGGTCCGGTCCGAGTTGAGTAAAAAACTGGTCCAGCTAAGAACTGGTCAAAAACCGGGAAAACCGCCTTGACCGGCCGATTATGAGGTTGAACCGGTTCAGGTTTTTTTTTCTAATTTTTTATTTTTTTAAGTTTTTCTTGATTAAAATGATGCTATTTTTTTTTAAAAAAAATTCTTCTTATGTTTAGACTCAAAATAATACACTATTTAATAGTTTTTACTTGAAAATTTAATTTTTTATCCTCTTAATTATCACTTTCTTATTGAATCCAGCTTAAATTTAAAGAGTTTATTATATATTTTTATTATATTAAAATAAATATTATTTTTTATTATTTAATTATTAACGGTCCGACCCCGGTTGAACCATTGAACCTTAAACCGCTGCTTCGGCCGGTTCAATGACCGGTCCGGTTTTAATAACCTTGGTCATAACTCATAACAACCCTTAACTAACTTGAAGCCTCACGCCCACAGGGATCCCTTATCAAGTGGTATTAAATTTATTTTTAGGCTCTATTTGACATCTTTTGTTGATAAATCCAACTGGGTAGAAAAAAGAACTAAATAAGAGAAACTCGTAGCTTTGAACTCATCACATTCAGACTTGAAACGAAAAAGATATGACCAACTTCGCTTGTTTAATCGTGAAACTAGCCGTTCACTTTCGTGACCCAATTCAACCTCATTTATTGACGACCCCAACTGGATAGAAAAAGTTCTCATCAAAAGCCATATATAACTTTGGACTCGTCATATTAAAACTTGAAACGAGAGAGATATGTATAGAACATATTCAACAATTTGAGACTAAAATGAAACTAAATAAAAATGTTTAGGACTAAAATAAACTTAAAACATACATTTAAAACTAATTTGAACATTCGACTTAATTTAAATATACTAAAATATGCTCTTTTACCCAAATCAGTCAAAACTCAAGACACTGATTTTTAGCCTTTTAAAGAAAAAATAACAAAACCGAAATACAAATCAAAGTGCTTTCGTCATAGTCAAATGAAGCTTCATGTTTGCTTTTTTTGTTTTTGTTTTCCTTTTTTTTATATGGTTGATAATTTATGATGTAAACAGTACAACAGAATGTGCACAGAGAGCATAAGTAGCAGATTATAAAGGAATCAACCCCCACAAGTAAAAAATAAACCAGAAGTGTGCCGTGATTGAAGCTGACAAATCAGTTTTAATCCAAATATAACCAACTCTAGAAACATTATATGCACTTGGTAAAATTATTGCAAATACATATAGACTGATGATCAATCCTTATAAAACTAGATAAGCTTCAAACATAAACTAACAAACTCATCCAAATGGATGTTTTAGCAAATGAGACCAAGTCAATAGTATTCTGAGTACTAATGGGGAAATAATGGCTTTGAATAGTATGCTGAACCTTGTTAATAGGAAATTATAAGTGACCATAAGAAGTTACGAGTGAAATTGAACTATTATTTCTCTTTCCTCTATTTTAGAACCTACCCTTGATAGTATTAACCATGTCAAGCAGTATAACACATTGATTAAAATATATTGCCACTACCAAGAGACATCGTGTCTAGTAAAAGGATTAGTTTCTCACAATATATTGCCATATTAAGTTTAAATATCCACTGGAAGAGGTGCTTACATTTAATATCCGATAATGTCTCAAGCGGGATTGCATTCAGTAAAAGATACATGTGGGAAATCGATATATAAATATATATATATAGCCACTGCACAATTTGGTGAAGAACTTCATGTATTTGGGTTCTTAACTTCTTCCCATGGGAATAATTATAATACTAGTGATTGATGTGTTCACCAATAAGCAGAACATCCAGCATTCCTTGTGCTTTGCATGCAGGGTTTAAGATAGTTAAGAGATTCCTCTAATACACAAAAAGAAAAGGTCAGCTTCTGAATAAAAGTTTCTGGGGAGAAAAATAATTAATTAGAATATTTACAGGCAGCTTTGCTAAATAGCTGTTTCAGGGGGACAAAAATGCCCTTGTGGGCTCCAAAACCTACAAGCTACTTCATGGTTAAACCAACCTTCCCAAACAAAAAAATGCAGCCATATGTGGCTGTACAATCCATCATGATCCATATTTGACTAACCAAAGCTTCAAAATGGCTTAGACAATCCAAAATGTGAGGAAAGCTATGCAGCATCTTAGACCATGAAAAGATATTTTAGATCATCCACCGTAAGGCGAGCTGCAGAACCGCCGGCTTGATCTTCACCGAAAGCAGATGCAACCATTTTTCTCTTTTCGTCCTGAAAAATGCAAAATACAACAAGAGGAAATCAGCATAATTTATCATTTCTCTATAAATTATACCAAGATTATTGCTATATTTTCTCCAACCAGACTAAAACTTCAACATACCATATCAAAGCTACCTAAAACCACATGATCATGTTGCGTCAAGGCATAGGATTTTTAACTAATTCATTCCTTGTTAGTAAGGCATACACCAAATGCAGAGCATCTTGCCCTCAGACATAATTTAACCTATATTTTTCATTTATTTTTTGTTACATTTTCATCCTTTAAATTTTTATATTCTATTTAGTATTGGATGAATGTATGGACTTGAAATGAACTGACTTATGAATCATGAGATGTTAGCATGCAGGATGCTCTATTTCTTAATTTAACCAATAACAACACCATACCTCAGAAACTCCACTCTATTTATTTATTTACTTTTTGTTCCACTTTCATCGTTTAAATTTTTGTTGTTATCTTTATGTTTTGAACAATTTCAATCTATAGTTCATAAAAGAGAGGGGAAAACACTCAAAAAAAGCAAGTGAGAAGACTATCTAACTTCAAATTACATCCACTTTCCCCAGTGGTTTCTAAGCTTCACTCTAGTGATCCCACATTCATCCTCAACAAAAACAAAGTTTTGTACAAAATATGGCAGCACCTTGCAAAAGGAACTAAAGTTTTACTAACAGCTAGAGATTGATACCTGGAGAGCCAATATTCTATCTTCAACTGTATCTTTTACAGTCAGCCTTGTCACAGTAACAGGACGAGTCTGTCCAATTCTATGAGCTCGATCAACAGCTTGATCTTCAGTTGTAGGATTCCACCAAAGATCCAAAAGAATAACATGACATGCAACAACTAAATTCAAACCAAGGTTTCCGGCTTTTAGTGACATCAGCATAACAGTTACCTGAAACATATTTCGGTCAGATGTCTATGAGTCAAAGACAAAGTAATTGAATCTAGTCCTTGAAAGATAAAATTGTATGATTTAGTCCTTGAAAGATACAACTGCAATCAATTTAATCCTTTCGTTAAGAATATCAATTGAAACCTAATAACAACTCTGATGTAAATTTAAATTTTGCTAAAATTACAATAAATTATTGAGAATAATAAATCATATTTGTTGTTAAATTTGAATTAATATTTTAGAAAACTGACCAAATTGATTGTAATTGCATTTTTCGGAGACTAAATTGTATAATTTCATCTTTCAATGACCAACTTTCTTTTGTCATCTTTCAGCGACCAAACCATCAATTCACTCTAAAAAAAAAGATCTCCATATCAAAAGCTTTGAGGTTTGGGTTAAACAAAAAATAAAAAAAAATAAAAAAAAACTTCAAAAAGATGGGGAGGGCAGACCTCAGGATCAGTATTGAAATCCTTAACAGATTTATCCCTTGCACTCAGCGTCATGGTACCATCAAGTCTTCTGTAATTAAGACCAGACTCCCTCAGTGAATCTTCAATTATGTCCAGCATGCTAGTCCACTGGGAAAAAACAATAGCCTTTGTTGGTCCTTCAGTTCTGCTCTCTGAATATTTTCGTGTGTGTTCTATGACACTAATATCTGGATCACAATTTTCATTATCTGAAAGCTCAGAAGACAGCGAATTTTTATGGCATCCCGCGGAACTCAGTTGGCCAGGACTCACATTCTTTGATTTACAATGTAGATTTAGAATCTCAAGGAGCGCTCTGATTTTAGATGAACTGTAATTACTCTGCTGTACTACTGAATAATCAACAAGACGAGTATCTAAAGAACTACTACCATCACTAAGATCACCAGAGATGCAACTTCTTAAAGTAGACTTGGAGAACACAACGTCATGACCAATTTGTTCTTTACAATCAGCTGCAGGGCACATATTATCATAACCAGTCATATACTCAGATACACACTGGTAACAGAAAACATGGCCACACATGGTAATGACAGGGTCTTCAGGTGTATCCTGTTGAAACCACAGTACTAGAAGAATTAGCTAGATCTCTTAATTGATAATATATCGGTCCTGTAAACTAAGCTATGACAAGTTAATTGACAAGCAAAGCCAAACATGCTCAAGTACGAAAGATGGCACGTGAATTTTGAAATCAAAAGGTAGGATAACAGAGATATAACTCATTGAAGTATATGACAGAAATATAATTCATCATATTTCTACAAGATCTCATATTTGCAATAACCTCACATTGCAAACACCACATATGGCAAAGGTTGTTTCCAAACAATTGAAGAGATTAACTAGCATCTCCCTCGGAAGTGTTTTTGCCATTTCTATGGAATTTTCCCCAACAAAATCGGAACTGTACTCTTTAACAAGAAGCGGGTGGTCACAAGCCTGACGGAGTCGTAAAAGCATTAAAAGAATACTTGCAAAGTTTTGATTGACTGTACCAGCAGCATCATATGCCTGCAATGTAAAAGCTTGTTTTTTCAACAGTATGATGCTGAAACACCGAAACATAATTCGCAAACAATATTACATAAACTGTAATGAACACTCCACCTCAAAACTAGGTCATAGCTCAAAAGGAAAAAAATCAGAATATCAGGCTTAACTCTTAACCCATAAAAAATAACACTTTTTGAAAGATACAAAAAATTTGCATGTTTTGTATCAAATTCTTAAGAATGCACACTAAAAACATGCACTGACCAAGTTAAATATTATGGAGAAAAAAAATAACCCAAAAGCAAAATGTAATTGATGAAGACATGGTTATAGACTTCCAAAATTATCTATTTCTGCATCTAAAAAGCAGAAATGACGTTGGTAAACATAATGGATTAATGGGTAAACACAAGATGCAATTTTGGACACAGAAGTAAAACAAAAGAAGAATGGTGACCATAATATCAGCTGATATTTCTTCAAAGAAGCTTTAGGTCAAATTATTGTATATTTGATAAATATAATTGATGGTATAGACGATTGATATCTGAGTGTTTTAGCCATGAGAATTGAACTCACAAGTAAAATTAAATCCACTTAAACCTTAATATTTTGCTGCAACCAATATTTTTACATTGTTCTACCTACTATCCATTTGAAAGATAGAATCTTGTGTCACTTTCAAAAACCAAAAATATCCATAGCAGGTTTAAAGTCTGATCATAAAAGAGCAATTAGGAGTTTCTATTTAAAAAGTTACAAATTATAATTAGGAAAAACAAATTATGAAGAAAAACAAAACCTTAAATTGAGTCCGTGAATCTGCTTCCAACTTGATGTAGAAGGCTCGCTCCTCAATGGAGAAATCCACCCTATTCAGCTGAATTGTTTTAGGGGGCAAATTGATTATAGGCTCTCCATCAAGCAGTGTTCCTAGGCAGGCAGGAAATTGAATTAAAAAACAAGAAGCAGGACAACGTTAACCACCACACAGTATATGTCTCCAATTCAGGGAAAATCCAGATCAAGTCAACAAATCAAAAGCCTAATGGCTGAAATGTACTTCAGTCGACTGTCAGGCTACTACAGCACATGTATGGCGAAACATGTGAAAGAGAACATATCTATCTGCATTGCTCTTCAATTCAACGAATTACAGTTCTATTAAAAGAAATTTAGATGGGCAACTTTAGTTAAGAGGAGATCAGAAAAAAAATATTACCAAGGAACTGAACTTATATATGCATACAATCTATCCAATTAGAAAATCAGCAACCAGAGAAAAGATCATTCACCTTTTGTACGGCGTAGCATTATGGCCCTCAGAACTGCTTGAAGCTTTTTGTAACCCTGAATAGAACTTTTAGATATTGGTACTTTTATCGTATTGTAGAAGGACTTATATACAGCATAAGGATCATACTTCAGGAATCTGAAGTAGCTATACAAATCATCAATAGCATTTTGAATAGGCGTTCCCGATAAGCACCACCTTCTCTTGGCTCGAAGGCTGCAGCAAGCTCTAGCCACTTGAGTTCTATGATTTTTTATAATTTGAGCTTCATCTAGAATAACCCTAAACCAACCAACTTTTGCAAGAGGACCAGAAGCACAATCGAAAGAACTGTCAATTCCCTTTTTCCCCCTTTTGCTCTTTTTACTAGCATTATACATTTTTTTCCTCCTTTTACCAAAAGCTATCTCAGAAGATAATCCAAATTTTCCCCCAAATTTTTCATCAATTTCATCCTCTTCAACCAAAGGTTGCTTTGGAACTTCATTAGTCACAATAGAATATGTTGTGAGAACAACATCATATTTTGCAAGTTCAACAGGATCCTTTGTCCTATTACCTCCATGATAAACCAACACTGAAAGCTTAGCTTCATTGCCAACTTTGTCATCGAGTTCCCTTGCCCACTGTCGGAGAACACTAGCAGGGCAGACAACCAGTGTACCAGCAGCTGGCCTTTTCCTACCCAGAACCAGTGTAGAATTCGAACTAACTGATTCTAGAATAGGTTTTACATAATCAGACTCTTCATTCTTTTTAGATTTTTCCACATGACCACCACCATTGTCATCATCTTCATCCAAATTCAACGCTTCAGTTTTATGATTGCACTTGTCATCTGTTTTCGATGTGGACTGCAATGATCTCTGAATTTGTATGAGGGCTATCATCGAAATTGTCTTCCCAAGACCCTGTCCAAGAAATTATTTGATGCTAAAGTAAAAACAGTCAATTATGAATATCACATGTAACTGATCAAACCAAAAATGTAAGCCCACAGATCAAACAAAACACTCAGATATAAAAGAAATTAACCTGATCATCAGCCAGAATCCCCCCCAAGCAATGCAAACTTCTGGTTTCCTTCTGAAGCATCCAAGCCAATGCAATTTTCTGCAATACTTATCGATTAAGACTTAGAACCGCATAAGCCATCCTGACAAACTACTCAATCAAAATGAACAATTTGTAAAGACCTGATGTCTCAGAAGGGATACAGACAATAGGCCATCAGGTAAATTAGCTTCAACTTTTGGCTGATTGAGATCCTGCAACAATCAAATCAAATTTATTATTTAAAGCAAGGTGCCCTGAGTGACTCTCTGTTACTAAAAAACACATCTGACCAACAACAAGGGAGCACCGGAAATAAACATATATGAAACACTTAAATAAAATGATATCTTAAAAAAGAAATTTTTTTTTCTTTTTGGCTTTCAAGAACAATCATGACGCATGCCCTTGCGTCCACGACTTGTCAAAAACACCATATTTATTCATGCCTCTGATTCTTTTATTACCAGAACCTATCACGTAACAAGTACTACCAAAAGAGAAATCATCAGGTCCAGAAACATCTCAAGACCAAAAGTAATCAAAGGAAGACTCGGGAAAATAGGATACCTAAGACTAGAGAGAAAGAAAGAGTAATAAGCATGTCAAATCTACCATCACAATGAAAAAATAGAACAATTTTGTTAACCCTCAATTCCAAACCAAAACTCTGACAACCTGATGTCCAGCATTTATGTGGATTCAATACCTTTTAATCAAGAAAAGTGGCTCTGAACATCAAAAGATTAAAAAAAAGGACAAAAGAAAACAGTGAAGTGATATTCCCTTGAACTTCTTAATCATCTTCAATAGACCAAGTCAACTTTCATCATGTATGGCATGACATAATACCCAAATTGGACTCCATAATCAAATAAGTTTAGATTACACAAATTCAGAAGAAATAACTTTTATAACTATATAATTTCTACTGGAATATGAACATCTCCATAGAACTTAATAGTATCAAACTAATAAGATTAACAAACAGCAAGAATACCTCCAAAGCTGCCTGATATATTAGTCTCTCGTCATTTTCAGAAGTCCTTTCTTCTCCTGCCCCAGGACGGTAAACAGATTCAGTTGAACTGCCTAACTGTGTAACAGAAATCGACTTTCCACGCATCAAAGGAGAAGGAAGGATCTTAATCCCACCATTTTGATACATGACACGTTCATCATTGCTCCAGCTATAACTCTCATGCATATAGCCCTTGTCACTGTTCACACTACTTCCTACAACATAGTGGCGAAGCCCATATGCAATAAGCATCATATATCTGACTTCTCATATTATCTTTCAAGTTGTTTAATCTACTACCTGGTGCAAATGACTGAAAAGAAGATGGCTGAAGAGATGACGTAAGGGTCCTCTTCCAAGCTTGTTGGGATGGGATTTTCTCATAATCAGCACCAGAAATATTAGCAATTCGGGAATTAACTGTCTGAAGATGACTTGTATTTCCACTCTTTGACAAATTAAGAGATTCATCTCCTTGTGCAATTCTGTGATTCAGTACATAGTTGCTGGACCCTGGTTCAGCATGCTGTTCAACCAGTGAATTATTATAAGCACTAGAAGAGCTTGCAATCGAAGTATTTTCCTGTTTAGAAGAACTATCCAAAACAATCACTCCACCATAACCTGCACAAAAGATTACATGCACCATTAAAATTAAGGGCTTATAGGCAGATCCCCTGACAAGAGAGCTTTCATCAGAAACCCACCCACCAGTATTCCTTCGACCAGCAGACTTTCCTGAAGAATTTCTATAATTTGGATTTTCAATCTCCTCCACCTCCGAGTCATCATCCGATGAACTAATATATATTAAGTCCAACTGAGCCATGAAATCACAATAACTTTTTCTTTCCTTGGCCAACCAAGAATGAGAATCATTAAATGCTCTAATTCAACCAGTATCAAAACTCATCAAGAATATCTCCAAACATAACAAGAAAAGGAAATGATGGCAAAGCTTCACCCAAACAAAATGTCCTTACTGCCAAGTCAACCCCGTCTTTGAAGGTTTTGATATCAGACTGGAAACCTAACCATCAAAAAGAAAACAAACTCTCCAAGTTGAGTAGACATCACAAATATGGTCCACACTGTCAAGTGCATCTATTTGGAGCTTGAGCCACATTCCAATTCCCTTATTAAGCAACCAATTCATCTCTGGGGGTAAGAGAAAAACTCGAATTAAAAAGAAAGCAGATCTCATGTAAAAAATTAACTATAAATAAAAGGATTATGTGCTATTAATTATTATATCTAGGATCAGTTGAGACCATGGAGAGGACAATGAGAGAACAATAGGCAGAAAAACAAAACACAAGACAGAAAGAGTAAAAAACAGTTTGTTTACAAAACTGATATCTCATCTAGCATTTATGGCCCCAGAAAGAGGGACTGCACAAGGATATTTGTCTGATCTTGTTGGCCTAGTCGGACCATATTACGCAACTAGACTGTCTTCAAACTGCTTTGACCTGTGAGCTTTTTATGAAACCCGCAAGGCCCAGTATATAGAATCAATTGATCAAGCCAAGCTCAACATTTAAAAAGCAATGTGTTAGAATCCACTGACTTTATTTATGAATTAATAATAACAAAACAGATCTCTAGAATCTAGATACAAGCATAAAACACACATGGAAACACAGAACACTCAAGACCTCACAAAGATAATAAAAACTGTTGGTGACCCTATTGTGTGATCTACCTTTTATTATTTATTTTNTGTTTTCAGCCTGTTTCAGAAAATGTTTCCAGAAAACATTTCCAAAAAAACTGTACAAAACACGTTTTCAGTCATATTTCCTGTTTTCAGTGAAAATGGAAACAGGAAACAGGGCAACCAATCAGACCCCAAGTCTCTCCCAATTTTCCCTAACCAATTCCCTCCCTCATAACCCCAAAATACTGCCCTAAATAGCCCACAGCAGCAGCACACGCATGCTTGGAGTAATGAGTATTTGTCAATCTCCAGCTACCACTATAATGTTTATTTGTCAAAGATAGATATAACTTTGTCAAACATAGATCTCCCAAAATTATTTTATTTCTCTTATTCTCTTTATTATTTAATTTATCTTTCTTTTATTGAGGGCCCATCTCACAATGAATCAATAGGCCAAGATCTGTAGAATCTCTGCCTAAGACTCATGCTATACTGTACAAATCCAGCCTAAGAGCTACAAAATTATTGCGGGAAGTGAAAACCTTTCTCTTTCTCACGAATGACGTGGGGCTTGTTTAAGTTAGTCGCTTGCATCCTTATGTCTCTTCTTCGAGTGGCTTACAAAAGGCAAATCTTACTTTCTTTAACAAGACTTATACAGAAATTACTACCGATGTATCATGTACTAAAGTAAATAATATAGTATTAATTTTTATAATAATTTAAAAACAATATTACCCAAAATATTTACTAAACAATGTACAAAAGTTATTTTTAAAATTAAATACTTTAAATTTACTAAACCGTGTATATTAAATTTAAGGCCAAAGTGCACTTTTGGTCCTATATGTTGACTGTTGAGGGTGAATTTCAATCCAACCCTTTATCTTTTTTAATGTAAAATTGATCCTACATGATTCTATAATTTTTCACATTTTGGTCCCACGACTGAATGTGGTTATATCTCTCCCATTTTAAGTTTGAATGCACAAGTCCAAAGCTATGTGTTTCTTTTAACAAGCCTTTCTCTGTCCAATTGGGGCAGTTAACAAACAAGTTAAATCGAGCCTTGAATGTTGGCCATTTGTTTAACGATCAAATGAGCGAAGTTGGTCATATGCTCTCATTTCATGTTCAAAGTGACGAGTTTGGAACAACAAGCTACTCTTGACGAGTCTTTTTTTCTACCCAGTAGGGACCATCAGCAAATGAGATCATATCAAACCTCAAAGTCGGTTTGGGACCAAAAAGTGAAAAATTATGGAAAATTGGTCCCAATCCCACTTTCGGGTTCAATTTGGCCTCATCTGATGATTGTCCTAACCGGGCAGAAAAAATGACTCGTAAAGAGTAACCCGTAACTCTGAATTTATCACATTTGGACTTGAAACGAGATAAATATAAACAACTTCACTTGTTGACCGTGAAATGAGCGGCCCACTTTCAGAGTCTAATTTGACCTTGTTTACTGACAACTCTAATAGACAGAGAAATAACTCACCAAAAGCAATAAGGAGTTTTGGACTTATCTCATTCAAACTTGAAACGAGAAAGATATGGTCACATTCAGTTGGTGGGATCAAAAAATGAAAAATTATGGAAACATATAGGACCAATTTTGCAACAAAAAAAGATAAAGGGTTGAATTGAAATTTACCCCAAACATATAGGACTAGAAGTGAAATTTGGCCTGAATTTAATTATCCTACATCCCCTGATATCTTAAGACACTTCAGCATACGATACCTCAATATAAGATACCATGGTATTTAAATTAGGGATAAGTAGGGGTTTGGTTCCAGTTAAGGCATATATTTCACCCAAACCAATCAAAAGGTTTCAAGTAGGGTTGGATCAGATTTGGCAAATTCTATTATTTTATCCCTTTGATCCAAACCAACACGAATGGTTGGTTTTGGGTTGGATTGACAGGTTGATCTTTTTTCCCTTCATTTCTTTTTTGACAGTGACGTTTAAGCATAATTTTAATAATAAATATTACTTAATTTTTATTTTAAACATTCACATTTAAGGATAGGATGTGGTAAGCATTCACAACTAAAATTAAATAGATAATTCAATCATAAAGAAATTAAAAGACAGCATAATTTTTTTAATATATATATGTAGCATTAAATCATTTTATATATATATATACATATGACAGGTTGATTTGGTTCCAATGGGTTGATAATTTTGAAACCCACAAACTTAACTAGTAACAGGCGAGCTGAAATATTTTACATCCCACCCAACGAGGTAGGTAGGTTTGGTTTTGGCAGGTTGACGAGTTAACCAAACCGTTGCAGACCCCTAATATAAACAATCCATTATGGTACAATTGCCAAAGCCATATAGTGAACCTCAAAATTAAGGTGACTGAGATCCACTTGGCTTTCAGGGAGAATCTAATTGTCATCCTAAACATTCTAGTATCTTTGAAGCACTAGTCTAAAAGGATATGGATTCTCGCATGCAAGATGGTGGTCACATAAGAATAGAGAAAAAGACTGCATAGTAAAGTTGGCAAAGTTTTCAGACAAAATTAACTTTTTGTTGTGATTTAATGTATTTGGTTGGACAGGAATGCCAGAATTTCTAGCAATTGCATGAAACTCTAAATAACTTTTATGGCTATGGGAAAGGTTCTTTCCTCGTGTTTCCTTTTGTGTTATGTTCAAGGTTTTCTTTGATGGAGTCTCTGACAGATAGGAATAGGGATTGAGCAGCATAGTCATTTTGTTTTTTAGTTTAAGCTTAAGCTATTAAATTTCTTTTTTCTTTACACCCCTTTTGCCTTGTTCTCTTTTAGGAAGCTTCCTTATCATCCTATGTTGTAAACTTCCTTCATTCTAATAAAGCTTCATTCGCTCTTTCTCTACCTCTCTCTCTCTCTCTCTATATATATATATCATTATTTCCAGTTTTTTACTACATTCTTTTAAATACCTTGTTTCTTATAAATTTTTTCAAGGAAATGATAATCAACAAAGAAGAAAAGGCAGATAAGTATAACCAGGAAGATTAGAAACAGAGCAGAGAATAAAGAAAGGCTAAAAGGATCAGCCCGCTGTGTTGCACACTTGCACTCACACTAAAAGCCATGTTATATATATCTATATATAAAGCTATTCATTTGTAAGGATCCACTATATGGGAATTGTAATTGCAGGACTTACAGCACAAGTTCAAATATACTCTTCTTAATCTAAGAGAAATGGATGAGTGTCATATATGAGTAATACAGAAATAACATGTATCAGAGTCTCTGAATGTTTTTGGTTTTCATATTGAAGAAAGCAAAAGACATGCAACATGAAAACTAGCTTTGGCATCAAACATCAAACACTATCTGAGAAATAACAATAACAATAAACCTCCTACTCCAACCATCAAAAGTTTTCTCTAAAGTCAAAATACATATCCCTGCCTCAACTGACTTCATCCGAAACAGAACAAAGTAATAGGAGAAAGTTTATTTGGAAGCTCATAGAAATAAACTTGAAACAAGGCTAATAGGAGAAAGGTTGTTAACTCTAAGTGATGTATTCATCTTAGTCTTAGACACCAAGGTAATGGAAAATCTAGTAGCTCTACATCCCATCCTACCTAAACTATAAAGTTCAGAAAACACCTGGCTGCGATCTCCCTTGAGATTTTCCGAACGACATTGGGAAAAGGAAACAGTAAAACCATCATTGCTAAATTTCTCAACTCATCTCATCAAGTCATTCTCCTCATAAGCCCTTTTTTCCAATCAATCAGCTTTTCATAGTGTTCAATTCATTAGTGGAGCTCCAAACCAAACCTTAATAAATAAATAAATAAATAAATAAAGGCTTACAGAATCCCTCCTCCAAAAAGAAAAGAGTTAATGAAGCACAAACATGATTATGAGTCTGAGTTTATGACCATAAAATGACAATGGCAGCCGTCAAAAAAAAAAGGGAAAATAAAACAACAAAAACAGACTGGTAAGCACCGATACGCTTTGGATACATCGGTTTACAAATTCCAGGTGTATCAAAGACTTATTTTTAAAAATAGAGAGAACAATTGAGGCAAAATCTTTGGCATAGGAAGCTTACCAGATAAGGGATTCGGGTGGTTTAGCCTATGATTTGTATGTACGATTTCGGAGACGAGAGGAAGAAAGCTTGAATCTTGAAATATGCCCACTTGCGCAGTTTCTTGAGAGCCGCAGTCTTCAATTCTTCATCACTCTTCACGCCAAATTCACGGTGGTAAACTGGTAATGGCTACCCGACCCATACACCAATGTTTTTTTGTTTCTGGGGGAGGGGGACTAAAATGTACAAACCATCTCCACTTTTAGGCCAAAAAATATTTAGATTTTAGTTCAAAGTGAACTTTTGATCTTATATCTTTTGCTCAAGTCTCAATTTTGCCCCGTATCATTTTTATTGTCTTTGGGTCCCATATTTTTTTATTCATATCTCAATTTGGTCTCATACATTTTTTTTGTTGCACTTTTGATCTCATATTTTTTGGTCAAATTGTAGATTTTGGTCTCATCTTTTGGTCAGGTTGCATAATTAGTTTCATATCTTTGCAAAATGTTATACATTGTGGAACTTTTTGCAAAGATATAAGACCAATTTTGCACCCGACTAAAAGTGCAACAAAAAAAATACGGGACCAAATTGAGATCTGAACAAAAAATATGAGACCAAAAATAAACTTTAACCTAGATTTTAAAATATGAGAAAAGATCCTTAATCTTTTCTTTCAATTTTATGAAAAAGACTTGTTTTAATAAGATTTTTATTTTAAAAAATCAAGTTTTTTTTTTAATAAATTTATGATTTGTATTACATATTTTTTTGGCCTCAAAAAAATAATTCATTCAAAAGCAAGGCAAAGCCAAGCACATGACAAACAAAAGCACAGCAAAATAATCCAATCTCTCCCTAGCATCAACAAGAACATTAGATAGAACATCAACTGACCAAAGTAGGGGGTTTGCAACCCATCCAAGAGGACCCATCTTCGTATTAGACAAATTGGCAAGACAATCAGCTACCAAGTTAACGGATCTAGAGATCCAACTAAAGCTACAACCATATAAAGAACTAGAAACACAAAACAAAAAACCCGACCAGATCCAGAACGCCGCCGCCACAAAACCCAGAAAAGAGCGCCATCGTAGAAGACACACAGAAAAGAGCGCCACCGTAGAAGGCCAAAGCTAGGAGATATTGCCGATAACCCTAATATAAAATAGGGTGAAATCTCTCATGAAAGAGAGAGGTGATCCCTCATGAAGAGGGGTTTGAGAGAAAACTCGACTCTCATTCGTATTACATATTAGGTTGATCGAAAATTGAATTTAATTATTACTGTAATTAATCATGATAGGAAAAATATTCTTATTTTTCAATGAAAATTTTTAATTAAATAGATCATTTACATAAAACTAAAAAGTCGAATATTTAAATTGGTCCTAAATGTATGTCCTTAAGTTCATTGTGGGTTTAAGTGTTTTTAAAGTTTCATATTCGTCTTAAATGTTTTTATTTAGTTTCATTTTAGTCCCAAACTACCAAATGTGGTCATATCTATCGTTCTAAATGTAAATGTGATGAGTGCAAAGCTACGTATTACCTTTGACAAGTATTTTCTCTATATAATTTGAACTGTCATCAAATAAAGTCAAATAAGGTTTTGATAATAGACCGCTCGTTCAAATCAAACAAGCGAAGTTGGTCATATCCAGGGTTATTAAAATCGGACCGGACGGTCCGATCGGTTGAATCAGGAACTGGCCATTAGGCCGGTCCGAGTCATCTTAATAACCGGTCAGACAGAGAACCGGACTGAACCGGCCAAAAACCGGTGAAACCGGTCTGAACCGAAGGCAAACCGGTTGAACTGGTCATGATTTATTTTTTTATTTTCTTTTTTGTTTTTTGATTTTTTTGGTCTTTTTTTATAATTATGGGTCAAATCTTAGAGAATGTTGATTATGAACCAAAATTTGATAGAGAAAGTGATCATAAAATGTCACTTGATGATATTATATTGATGAACATTATGAAAATTGATTATTTTTATATTAATATATGTTAATTTATGAAAATGGTATTAATATATTAATGTTATAATTGTATTTTGTAACCTAATTATAAATATTTGAATTAAAATTTTATCATATATAGGTTTTTTTATTATTTTTAATTTATTTATTTGTCAACGGTCCGACCCCGGTTGGACTCCGATTGAACCATTGAACCTTGAACCCCTCCTTCGGCCGGTTCAATGGCCGGTCCGGTTTTAATAACCTTGGTCATATCTCTCTCTTTTAAAGTGTGAATGAGACAAGTTTGGAGGTACGGATTACTCTTAACGAGTTCTTTCTTCGCCTAGTTGAGACTGTCAACAAATGAGATCAAATAGGTCTGAAAGTGAGTTTGAGATCAAATAAAAAATAATGAAAAACTAGTTTTAAATCTACTTTTGAGCCCGCTTTAATCTCATTGATGATAGTCTCAATCGGGTAAAAACAAAACTCGTTAAGCGTAACCTGTATTTCTGAACTCATTGCATTCGGATTTAGAACGAGAGATATGACCAGTTTCGCTTATTTGATTGTGATACGATTTGACCTCGTTCCTTAATAATTCCAAATGGATAAAGAAAGTACTCATCAAAAGCAACCCGTAGCTCTAAACTCATAATATTTGAATTTAAAACGAAAGAGATCGGACCATATTCAATAATTGAGATCAAAATAAAACTTTAAATGACAACACTTAAGACTATTATGAAACTTTTGAAACATTTAGGAATAAATTAAACTGAAAAGCATACATTTAGGACAAATTGAACATCAGACTAAATTAAAAATGTAAAGAGTTCATTTTATAAATTTCTAAAATTTTTACACAATAATTTAAGTTTAAAGAAATTTTATCCAACTTAACATATTTAAAAAAAGTCTATGACACTTTAAGTGGATTACACGATTACGAGATTAGTTACCGTTTTCAACAGTAGATAACCCTAGTTTATAAAAAAAAAAAAAAAGTTTGCGACACTTGTACTCCTAGTGATGTGGTGGGTTCAAATATTGAATTTCAAAATTTGAAATTATTAAAAATTATTCTATATTAAAATTTGTTTCATTAAAATTATCTATTTACGATAATTTATAAATAATATAATAACTAAATTTAAATCTTTTTTCAAAAGTTAAGGTTCACCAAATAATTTTAGTGAAATTGTTTAAATAAACATACATAAAAACACTAATACGTTGTTTTGATAAAAAAATTGTTTAAACTAAAAAAAAATCTTATTATTTTGTCTTTAAATTTATATTAAATGAATAAATCAATCCATGAATAATCAAAATATACGACTCAATATAATCATAAAAAATTATATGAATCAATTCTTAAAATATTACTGTTGTTAGTCAATAATATAATTATTGAGTCAAATTTATAGGCAAAAAAAATATTATATTATTTCGAATTTAGATAGGGTTGAACAAAACTCGACCAACCCAGTCACTTCGAGTTAGTTCTCGAGTCTAGCTCTTGTAGGCCCGATCTTGCCCGAAGTATACCCATTATTTAATTTTTTTTATTATACATATTTATATTTTCTTTTACAAAATATTCTTTTTTTAGTGTAAAAAATAAACATGTATTATTATTATTTTTGTTAATTGTATATTGAAAAAATACACAAAATATATACTTAATCTCAAGTAAATCAATATTTTTTAATAAATAAATCAAATTAAATATTTTTAATAATAAAAACATCACTAAAGTGATCAAAAATTAATTTTTTTATCAATATATACAAACTAAAAATAATATAAAACGTATAAATGGCCTAAGTAAATATTTATAAAATATTTTTCAAAAAAAAAAAATTTGACCCCATCGGACCAGACTAGACCTGGTGGCCTGGCCCGGGTCTCGAATCTAGCCGAAACTCTACCCGACCACCCCTAAATTTAGCAAATCAGATCCTCTGAAATTAAGGCCTCTGGAGTTCTCTGAAGTTAGTGAATTTTTAGCCATCTGATTCAGTGCTCACCATTAGATGTCAACACGTGGCGAGCTCATTTAAGTGAAACAATGCGTTTTGGAAAAGATTTCTTCGGGCAACCCACTCCAGACAACTCCAGAGAAGCTTTTAAATGCAGAGGATCCTATCTGTAAATTTAGAGACAAAATGATAATTATAATATTTCTGAAACCAACTTAAATATNTTCATCTTATTTTGCCACATCATGATCCTAGTTACTATGCCACGTCATACTTAACGGCTAAATATGGATGAAATTCACCAAGGGACTAACGGTGGAACCTTTTGAGAAGTTATGAGACCAAAATTGCAACAAAAGAAAGTTATGGGACTAAAATGAAACCTTTTTCATAGTTATGGGACCAAAATTGCAACAAAAAAAGTTATGGGACCAAAATGAAACCTTTGTCATAGTTATGGGACCAAAATTGCAACAAAAAAGTTATGGGACCAAAATGAAACCTTTGTCATAGTTATGGGACCAAAATTGCACTTAAGCCATATTTTTATTATTCAAGTACTTTTGTTGACTCATTATAAATAGTAAATTTTCTCCGAAACTTTTAAGTGGACACTGGACATGTTGAAACTTTGACATTTTTGTTGACTCATTAATTCTTTATTTGACTCCTCTGAGTGAGCTCTAAATAAACAATATAATCACATAATTAAGTATTAAGGATAAAAATATAAACATCTATGAAGAATAAGAATAGATTTAAAAAATGAAACAAAAGGAATTAAATTTAAAAAGTTAGATAAACTAAAATTATCAAATCCTTAATTTTTCCTAATTTAAAAGAACAAAAAGGAGAGTGAGTTGCTCAAGGGAAACAAAACATCCTGCAAATCTTGTAAAGAAGAACAATATAATTCAAAAGAACAAAAAAAAAGGTCAGTTGCTAAAAGGGCATTTTTCCACAAAGACAAAAACATTAGATAGAAATATTTACAGATAGCCTCATGCTACATAGCTGTTGCAGGGGACAAAAATGCCATTTTCTGGGATTCAAATCCTGTAAGCTACTACTGACCTTCACTAGCCAATATGAGCAACAGATGTCAAAAGGCACAAAAAAATGCAGCCACATATATTTTCCTAATTAAACAACCCGTCGGGATCGGGATCGGGATCTAACAAGGTACCTGATTGTCCAAAACAAAAGGATTCAGTGATTCTACTTATCCAAAATGAGAAGCAGCATTCTAGACCATGAAAAGGTATTTAAGATCATCCACTGTAAGGCGAGCACCGGAGCCACCAGCGTGATCTTCACCAAAAGCAGATGCTACCATTTTTCTCTTTTCTTCCTGCCAAACGCAATCAACCAGACAGAAATCAGAATAATTATTCATTCCCTAAAGCTACACAGCGACCACACTAAATTTTCCCCCAAACATATCAAAGCTAACTAAAATTTACACGGTTTTTATCTTTGGCTTGATTGATCCCTTGTTGGTAGGTATATACCAAATCCAGGCATCTTGTGTTGGAGCTAGAGCAACCTATTTGCCTCCTAAATATTTTGACAAATAATGCTATTTGTTGCCATACTTTTTTGTTTCAATTTCATCCTTTAATTTTTTTTTTTGTTATCTTCATCTGTTGTATAATTTCATTCTATAGATGGTAAAAGTTTATTAACAAAATATATATTTCAGAAAAGCGGGACAAAACACCTTCCCTAGTGGCTTCTAAGCCTCACTCTGGTGAGTCACTATGAACAAAATCAAATTCTTATACAAAATATAGAGGCACTTGGAAAAGGAAACTAAAGTTCAACTAATAATTACTATATAGATTAATACCTGGAGAGCCAATATTCTATCTTCAACTGTATCTTTTATAGTCAACCGTGTCACAGTAACAGGACGGGTCTGCCCAATTCTATGAGCTCGATCAATAGCTTGATCTTCGGTTGTAGGATTCCACCAAAGATCCAAAAGAATAACATGACATGCAGCAACCATGTTCAAACCAAGGTTTCCAGCTTTTAATGACATCAGCATCACAGTTACCTGAAACAAATCTCATTAAGTCAGATATTGACTAGTTAATAACAACCCTATAGAACCATCATAAACATGATGTAACTAGCATGTGATTAGGCAAAGTGAATTCATTTGAACTGAAAAGCTAACTCCAAAAATGTTGGCAAGGGCAAACCTCAGGAACAGTATTGAAATCCTTAACAGCTCTATCCCTTGCAGCAAGAGACATGGTACCGTCTAGTCTCCTGTATCGTATAGAAGATTTTTTTAGTGATTCCTCAACCAAGTCCAGCATGCTAGTCCACTGGGAGAAAACAATAGCCTTTATCGGTCCCTCAGAAAGGCAATTTTCGATATCTGAAGTTTCAGGAGACAGTGAGTTTTTATGGCATCCAGAGGAACTTGGTTTGGCAGAATCTGCATCGTTTAATTTACAATAAAACTGCAGAATCTCAAGGAGCGCTCTGATTTTAGATGAACTGTAATTGCTCTGCTGAACAAGTGAGTAATCAACAAGATGACAACTTGAAGAACTACCGTCACCATGATCACTATTGATACAACTTCTTAATGTAGCTTTGGAGAAAACAACATCATCACCAATTTGTTCTTTACAATCAGTTGCAGGGCACATATTCTCATAACCAGACATATACTCAGATACACATTGATAACAGAAAACATGGCCACACATAGTAACAACTGGTTGTTCAGGTGTGTCCTGTAGAAACCACAGTACTAGAAGAATTAGCTAGATATATTTTCGACGACAGTGGTAATGTTTACTAATGTATGACAAATTAACGAAAATCAAAAAGCAAGAAATTTCAGCGTAGTATTAAAGATGGAACATAAGTTGAGTAATTAACTGGTTAAACAATACAGTATATAATGCCAAAATGGAAGTCATTAAGTAGCACTAACAGAATAGGAAATAAATATGACCAAACACAAGTAGTGCATATTGGTGCAACAAGATTCTTTTCATAAAGTTTAAGCTTTATTTTATTTAATAAACCACAACCTTTCAAGATCCACTCCACCAAAAAGCTTGCATATACCATTGAAACAGTACAACTCACGAAATAATCACAGGAACTGTACCATAAAGTTCTTGTTGGGCATATTCGAAGCAAAGGAAACAAGCATAAGAATATCTTATATATATAATAAACTCACATTGCAAGAACTACATATGGCAAAAGATGTTTCTAAGAGATTAAAGAGATTAATCAGCATCTCCTTCGGAAGTGCTTTTGCCATTTCCACAGAATTTGCCCCAACAAAATCAGACTTATGATCTTTAACAAGAAGCGGGTGGTCACAAGCCTGACGGAGACGTAAAAGCATTAAAAGAATATTTGCATAGTTTTGATTGACTGTGCCAGCAGCAGCATATGCCTGCAATGTCAGAGCTAGTTATTTCAAGAATATGATGCTTAAGCATAGACACATCATTCAAAAACAATATAGCGTTAACCAGATAAGATAAGTTCACTTATGAAGTTTGACCGAAGTTCAAAGAAAAAAAAAATCAGAGTATCAAATTTCATCCCCAAAAAGCTGCAACTGTTTATCAAATAAAAATTGCGGCAAAAGCACTATTGGTACCCTTAAAGTATGCGGTCATTTTCAGTTGTACCCCCAAAGTTTATTTTGGGTCAATTGTACCCCCAAAGTATGGGGTCAGTTTCAGTTATACCCCCAAAGTTCTTTTTAGTCAATTATACCCCTAATGTTTCACATTTGATTCAATTGTACCCTTAAATACCCCCAATTTGGGCGGTACAATTGACACAAGAAAGAAAAAGATTATGGGTATAATTGACTTAAAAAAACTTTGGGAGTATAACTAAAACTGAACCTATACTTTGGGGGTACAATTGACTAAAAAAAACTTGAAGGTACAACTGAAAATGACTGCATACTTTGAAGGTACCAAGAGTACTTTTGCCTAAAAATTGCACTAAAAACAAGGACTGGCCAATTTAAATAATATGGATAAGATATAATTGATTAAGATCTGGAAGTACCTATCTCTAGCAAGAAATAACATTGGTAGATTTGATGAGTATAACAAAAGTAGTGATGTAAGACATAAATGTAAGAAAAAAGTACAAGGTGACTCAGAATGAGTTTAGTAATTTCTTCACTAATGCTTTAGGTCTGAAATTGTTTTTCAATATATATATAAGCATCAGGTAATAATTAAATATTAGCTCAAACCAATCCATACACTCCAGTTCCTAATAAGATTCCAGCAAAAATGTAAACAAGTGTTGTAATTTGTCTCCCCATGTGTGTCTGGTAACCATGCAAGGGAATAATCTGTGATTTGACAGAAAAAGCATTCAAAAGTCCAATATAGAATGTTATTTTCAGTGCCACAGGATACGGTTGATTAGCTGATGTTCCAAAATTTACTGTTGGTTCATTGGAGCCATATAAACCAATACTGAAATCCTATTAATGAAAAATTGAAACTTCCCACATTATACCACAAACTTCGTAGCTGAAAACAACATTTCTTCCCCCACAGCCCCCACATGGATAAAAGTAGACAAACACGAATCAATTCTCCCACATGATATATATATATATATATATTCATGCAAGCTGTAGATTATTGATATCTCAGTTTTTTGACAAGCAAGTAAGCTAAAGTCCCAGGTAAATAACATATTTTCCCATAAGCAAACATTATATGGGCATGCTTCACTGCATAAAATTGTACCAGAAGCCTACCTGCCATCAACTTGAAAGTTTTTGTTTTACTAACTATCAAAAACCAAACATTAGTAAAAGAACATTCGCCAGTTGATATTCAAAGACAAAATTATAATTCTATTCAATTTGTGTATCTTAAGATTAACAATTTAGAAAGGATAAACCTTGAATTGGGTTTGTGAATCTGCTTCCAACTTGGTGTAGAAGGCTCGTTCCTCAAGGGAGAAATCCACCTTATTCAGTTCAATTGTTTTTGGAGGCAAATTGATTATGGGCTGCCCATCAATCAATGTTCCTAGTCAAGAAGAAAAATTAAAATTAAAAAGAAAGAAAAGACAACAATGTCCAACACCATATAGTATAAGTGACTCCAAGTTCCAGGAAAATCCAGAGCAAGCCAACAAATAAAAAACTTGATGACTGGAGTGTACTACAGTCAGCTCCATCAAGCTACAGTATATTATGGCAAAAAATTTTGACAAGAGCAAATGTCCAACTAATAACATACTACATGAAGATCATTGCAAAAAAATAAATCACTGAATTATAGGAATAATTCATCATTTAAAATGGACATGAAATTTTAGCGGAGAGAGTTTAAGTTCATAGTGTAATCTCATCAAAAATAAATTTACTAAATCAGCCATTCTAAGCATCTTTGAACAGCACAACATGATCATATCGGAGAAACTATGTATAAGCATTTATATGTGTGTATATGAAGAAAACCTTTGTTTTGAATTTCAATGTAAAACACCGTAGAATACACAAACTAGAAAAGAACTTGAAGACAACAGCAAATAATTCTCTATACATTTTAATAACAATAGTTGTCAATAATATTAATAAACAATATCCTAACCAATGCTGTCAAGATCACTTGTAAAATCGTAAGATCATAAGATGACAAGATCCTATGATCTTGCAAGCACTTTTGTTTCCCGATCCTATGTAGGATTGATTTTTGGTATCATCGTGATAAGATTGTGATTTTGCAAGAAAAATCGTAATTAGGATCTCAAGATTATAAAATCTTACGCAAAAAAGAAAAGAAACTATTTACACCAAAAAAAGATTAATGACTTAGACCTTATAATATTTAACAAGAAAATAAATGATTAAGGTACTAACAATGCAAGAAAATTTGAGTTTAACTTACAAGATATTTTCTTTTATGATTAATAGATGGTTAAGACAGGTGAAAAAGTAAAAAATGAAATATTTGAAGTTTAACAAGTGAAAAATATTAAATCTCTTGGCACTATTGATGATATTGACATATATGATGATACAGGAAACAATGTCATGGAAGATGATAATAATTATTATATGGATGAATATGATGATCAGACTTCTTTTTCTATATTTAACATATTATGTATGAATATTAATTATTTGGTTTTATGAATAAACTTCATGCGTAGATATTTAAATTATAGTTTGTTACTCTATATATATATTCAAAAGTGGTAGGATCTTACGATCTACAATCTAATCTTACGATTCGATCAATCACAAAACTCTTCCCATCCTAGTAAGATCTCGATCTTGACAACATTTTGATCCCAACATGGATCTAATAGGATTCTAAAACAGAAATTTATTTATCAAAAAGTAAATTTTTTTTTTTTTTTGGCCAAATATCAAAAAGTAAATTATGATAAGAAGAATGATACAAATGCAGATGATAGGGTGTCCTCCAAGGAGAGGGTCAAAGACCAAAACAAAATAAAATGTTTAAAAAAAATTATATTATGACAATGATACACTCCCTAGAAGAAGTCTTGAGCAAAACACTACAAAGAATCCTCAAACAAAATACTTTTCAGTAGGTTATTCAAAGAGAAGGAGAAAACCATGCAAATATTAGTAGCCTGACCCAGCCAAATATTCCAAATTACAGCAAAACCGCATAATATTGAACAGTAAGATTTGTTTCATATAAAAGTTCATATACAAAGTGGGTAAAATAAACTTTCTCCTTATATTGAAAATTCACTATATTTACTTTATTGCAGCCAGAACATTTTGTCCGAAAGAAATCCAGTTTCTGTAGAAGCATGAGTTTTCTTTGATGCTCAGCTTGAGACCCAATAAAAAATATAAAGAATGAACAAGAAATGAGAAAACTAGTTGAAGAAAGAAACATCTAAATTGAGAACATTAGTTACGAGATCAACACAGATATTACCAACACAATCTATATATGCCAAGAATGTATCCAAATAAAAAATCAGAAAGCAGAGAAACGACCATTCACCTTTTGTGCGGCGCAGCATTATAGCCCTCAGAACTGCTTGAAGCTTCTTGTAACCCTGAATAGTATTTTTGGATATTGGAACTTTTATTGTATTGTAGAAGGATTTGTACACAGCGTAAGGATCATACTTCAGGAATCTGAAGTAGCTATACAAATCATCAATAGTATTTTGAATAGGTGTTCCAGATAAGCACCACCTTCTTTTGGCTCTAAGGCTGCAACAAGCTCTAGCCACTTGAGTTCTATGGTTCTTTATTGTTTGAGCTTCATCAAGAATAACCCTAAACCAGCCAACTTTAGCAAGAGGACCAGAAGCACAATCGAAAGAACTGTCATTTCCCTTTTTACCCTTTTTACTCCTCTTACTAGCATTATTATAAGTCTTTTTCCTCTTTTTACTAAAAGCAAAATCAGAGGATAACCCAAATTTGTCCCCATTTTTTTCATCAAATTCATCCTCGTCAACTAAAGGCTGCTTTGGAACTTCATTGGTCACAATAGAATATGTTGTGAGAACGACATCATATTTCGCAAGCTCAACAGGATCCTTTGTCCTATTACCCCCATGATAAATCAACACAGAAAGTTTTGCTTCATCTTCAACTTTGTCATCAAGTTCCCTTGCCCACTGTCGGAGAACACTAGCAGGGCAGACAACCAGTGTACCGGCAGCTGGCCTTTTCCTACCGAGAACCCGTGTTGAAGATGAACCAACCAATTCAATAGGTTTTATATCATCAGATTCTTCATTCTTTGTAGATTTTTCAACATTAGTACCAGTGCCATTATCGTCATCTTCATCCAAATTCAATTCAATAGCTTTATGATTGCATGTCTCATCTGCTTTTGATTTTGACTGCAATGCCCTCTGCATTTGTATGAGGGAAATCATCGAAATTGTCTTTCCAAGGCCCTGTGTAAACAAGGCTTTTGTGTTAAGGTAAATAGACTCATGTAAGATATAAAGTTCCACTGACCAAACAAAAAATATCAAAATGAAGAGGCTCACCTGATCATCAGCGAGAATCCCCCCCAAGCAATGCAAACTTCTGGTTTCCTTCTGAAGCATCCAAGCCAATGCAATTTTCTGCAAAATAAAATATTTAAAGCTTGAAAACATGTTCACATCACAGAAAGACTAATGGATTATACTAGAGTAGACATAAAACCTGATGTCTCAAAAGCGACACAGACAATAAACCATCAGGTAAAGTAGCTTCAACTTTTGGCTGATTGAGATCCTGCAACAATAAAGTTCATTATTTATAAGAACCATGTGTCTCAAGTCTCTAAGATATTAGAAAATATATGTGAATAACTATGTGAGCACCAGAAATATTACCTATCATGCGTAAACATATAAGATTAATAAACCAAAACAAATTACATGAAAAGCCAAAAGGCTCTTTATAAGAGAAATTTTACATTCCCAATGATTTTCTTATAGCAAACTTTTCGGCTAGAAATAGAAAGAACAATTTAAATGAATACACACAATGAATCAAGAGTCAAAATCTTCCTGCCTTGATTAGGTGAAAAACTGACGGTTTCAAGGAGAAGCGGGAAGAATTGTAAATCTTGTGTATTATTGTCGTTCAAATTACTGAAAATGGAAATTCCAAGACTATAAATAGTCCTGTAGAATGCAAAAGTGTTGAATAATTGCATTATGCAACAAAGAAAGATTTGTCAGGCCAGAAAAAAGCAAAAACAAAACAAAGAAAGATTTGAGGCGTGCCATATCGAAGTGCGTCCTAGAAAGAAATGTCTCCCACCCAAATATCCTCCCAAAGTCTAATATGAAATGCACCATGAACTAACTCACAAGAGTATAAATGAGCACCAAGTTGGCATCACACACATTACAATTTAAACCTCCATATTGTGAATTACTTGGTGCCATATCGAAGAAATCTGAAGGGAAACGCCAAAGCTGTTAACCCACCATATGGTTCTCCCTCAACTCTGAGCCACACAATACAAAAAAGAAAAAGTTATAAACACAGATGCTGGACACACGTTTTGAAAATTCCTAAATCAAAGGATCCCAAAATGATATATAGTCTTTGGGTCTCCTCCCTAAAGGAATTCCAAAGGAAAAAACGGGCCGGGGGGGAGGCATTGAGAGATTTGATAATCCACTACGGTAGCAAAAGACCAAAGATCCTCGTCAAACCCATTGGACCAGCCACACCACTCTACTCCAAATTAATCTAGAGCAAGATACAACCTAAAAAATCTGAAGAAAGGTATATTAGAAGATGTAGAAACAAATATCATCACCTGATCAGAACCTACATAAAGTCTTCCAATTAAACCCCTCTCCACAGATCTACAAATGCTACTCAACATGTCAGCCACTAAAAGTACACAAAAAAGAGAGGAGTCCCGATCCTTATCCCACTCAGCCCTTCAAATCAGGACTTCGGTTCTCACCGACAACAACTGAGAAAGTAGAGGAAGACAAACAACCTGAAATACAAGTTCTCCAAGTAACCCAAAACTAGTATAGCAAGGACCTTAGAAAACAAACCCTACTAACTTGATCATATCCTTTCTCAAAATACAACTCATAAAAGAAGCCCCATATACCAAACGCACCATATCTATGCAATTCTCTGATTTTTTATTACCAGTACCAACCAAGTGTCAAGTGCCACCATAAAAAACCAATCAGGTCCCTAGAAACTAAGCAACAAAAGAACTGACCAGATTGCAATAGCAGGTAACTTAAGAGATTAAGAGTAATAAGCATGCCCTGAACCACCATCACACTGAAAGAGCTGGAAGAATGTCAATAAATCTCAATTCCAAAATTGAAATACGGACAACCAATTAATAAGGAGTTCGACACAGTTAAAAAAAACTACAAAAGTGACCGAAGAAGAGAGCAAATAGGTCCAGGCATCCTAATCATATTTAATTGCTTGATAAGTAAACATTCAACACATATTACACTTTACCCAAATGGGGTCCCACAATTAACGAAGCTACTTCGACTCATACATAAGACCTGAATATCTCCATGCAACTGATAACAAGCAAATCAAAGCAGTACCTCTAATGCTGCCTGATAAATTAGCCTCTCATCATTTTCAGAAGCCTTTTCTTCAGCTGCCCCAAAGCGGTATGAAGGTTCACCCAAGCTACCTAACTGTGTACCAGCGATAGCCTTTCCATGCATTAATGTAGGAGGAAGAATCCTACTCCCACCATTTTGATGCATGAAACGTTCATTATTACCCCTGCTATAACTATCATGCATATAGGCCCTTTCACTTTTCATGTTAGGTCCTGCTACATGGTGACGATTCCCCTGAGTATCATAAATCTGTGTTCTGCTCATGTTATCTTTAAAGTTGTTGGATCTAGCCTCTGGTGGAAATGATGGAAAAGGAGACGAAACAGGCCTTGTTGCAGATGACTGAAGGGATGATGGAAGGGTCCGCTTCGAACCTTCTTGGGGTGGAATTTTCTGATGATCAGCACCAGAAGTACTAGAAATTCGTGAACTAATCTGATGCTGACTTGTCTTTCCATTCTCCAAAAGACCGAAAGAATTATCTCTTGGTGCAATTCTAAGATTCAGCTCATTGTTACTGGACCGAGGTTGATCAAATTGCTTGGCTTGTGAATGATTATATGCACTAGAGGAGCTTGAATTTGAAGTATTTTCCCATTTAGCAGAACTATCGTGCCTAGGCCTTCCACCATATCCTGCACAAAAGATTGCATGCACCATCAAAACTAAGGGCTTACAGAGAAATTTATTACAGGACAACGTTCATCAGAGATCCACCCACCAGCATTACTTTCACCAGTAGCCCATCCTGGAAGGTTCCTATAATTTGGAATCGGGCTTTCTATCTCTTCCAGATCCGAATCATCGTCCGAAGAACTAATAAATATAGTGTCCAGCTGGGCCATCAAATCTGGATAACTTTCTCTTTCCTTAGCCAACCAAAATAGAAAACCATTCAATATTAATTCAAGGTCAAGAACATCTCATGACATGACAACAAAAGGAAATTATGGCAAAGCTTCTCAAAACAAAAATGTTCTTACCACGTCCCTGTAAGTTTTTAATATTAAACTGGAAACCCACCCCCCTAAAAGAGAACAAACTTTCCGAGTTGAGTTGATGAAACCAAGGACATGGTTCACATGGTCAGGCATCGATATGGAGATTGAACCACATTCCACCTCCTTATTAAGCAACCTATTCCTCAGTACAGATAATTGAAAATTAAGGAATATGAGCATTTTATCCTTACGTCAAGGATCTGTTGAGAAAAGGATGGGAGCAAGCAAAATATACAATTGAAAAAGATTCGGTGAGGGTGAGTTCATAATACTGACCTCTCAACCTCTACTTATTATACCATGACCACATAAAGACATTTATACTCTTGAAATTTCTGCATTATAACTCACTAATTCCTAACGTGCAAAACTTTGCTAAATTTTTTAAGACACCTAATTTCTAGTGTCCCAATATATTGTTAGTTCCAGTTACGTAGTTAATTAACTATGAATTGCTCAGAAAAATTGTGAAGGAGCTAATATTTAACAAAGAAGAAAAGGAAGATAAACATAACGAAAAGTATTAAAGAAAAGAAACAGAAAAGCACCCAAAGTAATAGGGAAACAAAGAGAAAGTGTCAAGGAAAAAAAAAGACTACATGAAAGATGCTGAGCTTCGTTGCTCACATTCACAAGCCACAATAATAATTTTATGAATCTGACACAATTGATGAGTGCCAAATGCCTGTTATAAGGATATCATCATGATACATGCCTAGTGTCCGACTCCAACAGATGACAAAACTGCAAACATTCATGCTTCATATTAAATAAAGCAAAAAATGTGCAAATTAAGAACTTGCTTCCTCAGTTAACAACAAACACTCTCCAAGAAAGAACACTACCAAGAAAACACCACTTCCTACAATCATATGTTTTCTCTAATTCTAACTTAGATACCATTTCCCTACCTCTCCTCCTCATCACAATCTTTACTGATCTATATGCTACCAAGGCCATATCTTTTTTCTTTTGTCATACCAAGGTTATATCTAATATTATAAAGATATATTACAAGTAATCCAAGAAACCAAAACTATATTGCCCAGCAGATCGCTCAACCACGTGGAAACTGCGGAGAAGCTTTCTGAATAGTAGACAGTAAGGTCAAGTTCATGGTTAACGCTCCCAACATTCATTAGTCATCACTATGCTACTCCATCATCAAAATTCAAAACTACTAAAAATAGATAATTAATTGTTCCAGAATCTAAAATATAGAAGCATAAACATGATTATGACTAGAATCTAATTGCACTAACAAAAGGGTATTTTCAAATTCCAAAATAACAATGTCAGTCGAGAAAACAACTTTAAAAGAGTGTCATTGAAAATCAAACGGAAATCAGCAAAAACAAGGGGTAAAACCAAAGATTTCCAGCGAATGCTAAAGGGTTACCTTAAGATTAACCAAATGTGACAAAGGGATTCCTCACAATCACATAGAGCAAATTTGGAACATGCCCCACCAGAGACTAGCTAGGGTTAGTCCACTGTTACACCAAAACGCAGAGAGAGAAAAGGAGAAGACGAAAAAACGGTGGGGCAAGAATTCAAATCAATCTTGATTCTGAAGGATAGTATTCAATGAAGGAATTGATTGAATTTGAAAGTTTTGAACTTTTCGGAGAGAGCGAGGAAGCAGTACCAAAATAACTGAACAGAAAAATTTCACTGCATCAGTCTTCCGTTTTCCGCTCTTTCGAGATTTTGTCTTCTCTCTATGTATTACGCTTCTCGTGTATTTAGTGTACGATATGAAACGGTGCCGTTTCAGACGTTTTGATTTGAAAATTAAAGTTGTTTAATTTTATTTTGAAAAAGGTAAATAATTAAAGAGTAAGAAATAATTAGATAATTTCTTATTTTGAAAAAGGTAAATAAATAATAATTATAATAAACTTAAGGTCAAATGTTCATTTTGATTCAAATTGTATTCATTTTGGTCTTTTATGTTTTAAAATATTTATATTGGTCCTAAATGTTAGAAAAGTGTTTCATTTTGATTCCAAACTATTAAATATGGCCATATTTATCTAGATTCAAGTTCGAATGTACAAGTTTGGAGTTATGTGTTACTTTTGAAGAGTGCTTTCTCTATCGAGTTGAGACCGTCAGCAAACAAGATCAAATCAAGTCTCGAAAATAAGTCACTCGTTTCACGGTTAAACAAGTGAAGTTGGTACTGCTACCTCGCTGGAAAAAAATAATGAAACGAGTGACTTATAACTAAAATTTGATCTTATTTAACCGTGAAACGAGTGACTTATTTTCGAGCGAGGAAGTAGTACCAAGTTACTCTTAACGAATCTTTTTTTTTTTTTGCCCAATTGAAATGGTCAGCAAATAGGTTGAATCGAACTCGAAAGTGGATTTGGAACAAATTTTTCATTATTTTTTTTCTTGTTGGTCTCAACCCCACTTTCAAACTTAATTTAATCTCATCTCTTGACGGTCCCAATTAGGAAGAAAAATAACATGTAGCTCTAAATTCTCACAATCAAAATTAAAACGAAAGAGATATGACCAACTTTATTTATTTGACCATCAAAGAAGTAGCTCACATTTAGAACTTGATTTGACTTGTTTGTTAACAGTCCCTACTGGATGAAGAAAGTGCTCTTCAAAAGCAACATGCACCTCTGAGTATGGACTCGTTATATTTGAATTTGAAACGAAAGAAATATAATCACATTCAATAGTTTATAACTAAAATGAAATGTTTTGCAAACATTTACGACCAATACGATCTTTTGAAATAGGGTAAATTACACTTTGGTACCCTGTGGTTTGACCCTGTTTCACTTTGGTACCCTGTGGTTTGAAACTTGACACTTTGGTACCCTGTGGTATTCTCCATTAACACTTTGGTACCCTTTGGACCTATTTTGTAATTTTAACCATAATAAATTTTACAAAAATTACATATGACCCCAAAAAAAATTTTAAATTTTTCATTTTAGTCCCTATATAATATGTATCCAGGGACCTATTTGTAATTTTTTGAAAATTTTTTGGGGTCATTATGTAATTTTTGCAAAATTTGTTGTGGTTAAAATTACAAAATAGCTCCAAAGGGTACCAAAATGTTAATGGAGAATACCACAGGGTACCAAAGTGTCAAGTTTCAAACCACAGGGTACCAAAGTGAAATAGGGTCAAACCACAAGGTACCAAAATGTAATTTACCCTTTGAAATATAAAGGACTAAAATGATTAAATGAACATCAGAGATACATTTATGACCAAAATAAGCGTTTGGCCTAAATGTAATATTGTGGATATATATGACATTTATTATAGGCAAAACACCCTTTCGTGCCCCTAACGTTTACAGTGATTTTCAATTATGCCCCTAACGTTTCATTTTGTTCAAGCGTGCCCTCTATGTGAAACTAACGTTTCAATTATGCCCCCAATTTTGACTCAATGCCCATGTGGCAATTTTTTTACCTATGTGTCATTTTTTTGGTCTGACGTGGCATGATGACTGGACATTCATATTTTTTTTTCCACCGTGGCATGATGACTGGATTTACATTTTTGAACATAAAAATTGAGAAAACTAGCAAATTAGTCCCTGGATTTACATTTTTCATCATCTTCATTCATTTTAGTCCCAAATCCTCAAAATAAAATTGTAAAGTGTCCCAAAACTCTTCCAAACATTTCAATTTAGTCCTTAAAAGTATTAAAAACCCTAAAACCTTTAAAAAAAGTCTGAGTTATACAATTAGGTCTCTGTCCCATTATTATCTCATTATTCTCAATCTCCCTCTTTTTCATCATTTTTATTCATTTTAGTCCCAAATCCTCAAAATAAAATTGTAAAGTGTCCAAAAACTCTTCCAAACATTACAATTTAGTCCTTAAAAATATTAAAAACCCTAAACTCAAAAACCCTAAACCCTAAATCCCTAAAACTTAATTTTTTTAATCTTTATCTTCATCCAATTTAGTCCCTAAAAATATTAAAAACACTAATCCTAAAACTCTAAACCCTAATCCCTAATTTCTAAATCAATTTTGTTCATCATCATCAATTGATCATCATCCATAATCTGAAAAAAAAAAAAAAATACCCATCTTAGCATCCATAATCAATAAGCAACAAAATCATCATCTTCTTCCTTCCTCCTCCCATATTATCGACGAGATTGATTCCAGAAACAGAGAAGAAAAACAATGATTTCAATTTAGGGTTTCGTCTTATTCGTTGTTGAAATCATTGACTAAAATCGTCGACGATTTCAGTTTAGGATTTCAGAAAAACGATCTCAGTTTAGGATTTCAGAAAAACAACGATTCTAGTTTAGGGTTTCCTTTGTTCACTACCACCTGGTTTGTCACCACCACCGCCAAATCGATTTTGCCGTCGATGATGAAATAGGACGAGATGGTTTATTTTTTACGTCGATGGTGATGAGCGATCATAGAGTTCGTCGATGATGAGGATGAAGGTTTGGGAGATGCCACACAGAGATGTTGGCGACGATGTCACGCAGAGATGGATGATGATGGTGGTGGTTTAGATCGATTGGGGTTTTAGAGGGGTGTTTTGGGGATTTGACATGAGATGACAATTTAAAAAAATATTTCTAAGCACTTTAGGATTTTAGAGTTTGGGTTTTAGGGTTTAGGATTTTAGAGTTTAGGGTTTGGGATTTTAGGGGTTTTGGGTTTAGAGTTTTAAGATTTAGGGTTTCTAATATTTTTTAGGACTAAATTGGAATGTTTGGAAGAGTTTTGGGACACTTTACAATTTTATTTTGAGGATTTGGGACTAAAATGAATGAAGATGATGAAAAATGTAAATTCAGGGACTGATTTGCTAGTTTTCTCAATTTTTATGTTCAAAAATGTAAATCCAGTCATCATGCCACGGTGGAAAAAAAAAATATGAATGTCCAGTCATCATGCCACGTCAGACCAAAAAATGACACATAAGTAAAAAAATTGCCACATGGGCATTGAGTCAAAATTGGGGGCATAATTGAAACGTTAGTTTCACATTGAGGGCACGCTTGAACAAAATGAAACGTTAGGGGCATAACTGAAAATCACTGCAAACGTTAGGGGCACGAAAGGGTGTTTTGCCTTTATTATAATACGTTTATGACCAAAACCTTTGACTCACACCAGGCAATCGCCATGCTTCCAAAATTTCTGTGGACTCAATCCCACACACGTGATTTTTTTAATGAGTAAACTAACAATTTGGTCCCCTAAAAGATTATCGAGTTGACAACTTGTTGCCTAAAAGATTAAAATACACATTTAGTCCTCGAAAGATCAAAATGATATTTTTTGTCACTGAACAATTAAAACAGTATACTATTTAGTCCATAAAAATGACTAATTAGTACATTGTTTTGACCTTTTAGGGACTAAACTATATATTTTAATCTTTCAGAGACCGAGTTGTCAACTCAATAATCTTTTAGGGACCAAATTGTTAGTTTACTTTTTTATAATTAAACTAACTAACTCCCAATATTCTTTGAGCCATGGTCTCTCCAAGATTCTTAAAAGTTGGGGTCTTCTAAAGAAATGTCCATCTTTACTGTACGCTTATAGATACCCCTCACACTAAGAAGCATGGACACTTCATTTTGAGGGCGTGTCGCCGTGTCAGACACGTGTCAGTGTCCGACACCCGTACGACACTGACACGACACATATTCATAAATTTTAAAATATAAATCAATTTTTTGTGACTTTAACATGACATATAAGAGAAAATTATAATACATATGACATATATTATGAATAAAACTTATAATTTTTAAATTTTTCATTAAAAATTATGAATATTTAATTATTTATATATGTAAATATATGGCGTGTCGTGTCGCATAATTTTGTGAGTTTAGCGTGTCGTTGTGTCCGTGTCCGTGTCGTGTCCCGCGTCCGTGTCAATGTCCATGCTTCCTAGCCCTCACAACTTTATGAAATATGTCACATATTCTCTTTATAAATATTCTTCACACTGTGAAAGATGTTTCGCATAGGTCCCTTTATGTGGCTTATTCCCCTTGTTTTGCATATGAGTAAACTCCCAAACTGGTCCCCAAATTATTGGGTCGCTGACAGATTGGTCCCTGATTTATGGAAATTGACAAATAGGTCCCCGAATTTTACTAACGTTAGTCAAATTGGTCCCTGAAGCCGTTAACTGTTGACGTGGCATGTTAAGTGCCACGTCAGCAGTTGGAAAACTAAAAAAAAAAGCCAACTGTGCATGCCACATCAGCATTAATAATAAAAAAAAAATATTTCATTCAAAATTCAAATAGGTCCCTGAGTTATATTTTTATCTCATTATTCTCAATTTCCTCTCTTTTTCATCATCTTCATTCATTTTAGTCCCAAATCCTCAAAATAAAATTGTAAAATGTCCCAAAACTCTTCAAAACATTCCAGTTTAGTCCCAAATCCTCAAAATAAAATTGTAAAATGTCCCAAAAGTCTTCCAAACATTCCAGTTTAGTCCCAAATCCTCAAAATAAAATTGTAAAATGTCCCAAAACTCTTACAAACATTCCAGTTTAGTCCCAAATCCTCAAAATAAAATTGTAAAATGTCCCAAAACTCTTCCAAACATTCCAGTTTAGTCCCAAATCCCCAAAATAAAATTGTAAAATGTCCCAAAACTCTTCCAAGCATTCCAGTTTAGTCCTTAAAAGTATTAAAAACCCTAAACCCTAAACCCAAAACCCTAAACCCTAAACCCTAAATCCTAAAATCCTAATCTCCAAACCCTAAAACCTAAACCCTAAACCCTAAAACCCTAAAATCCTAAAATTGTAAAGTGTCCCAAAGTTCTTCTAAACATTTCAATTTAGTCCTTCAACTCTAAAACCTCAAACCCTAGAACCCCAAATACCAAACCCAAAACTCTAAAACCCCAAACCCCTAAAATCCCAAACCCCAAACCCTAAAATCCCAAACCCCAAATCCTAAAACCTTAAACCCTAAATTGTAAAACCCCAAACCCCAAAACCCCAAACCCTAAAATCCTAAACCCTAAACCCCTAAATCATAAACCCTAAAATCCTAAAATTGTAAAGTGTCCCAAAATTCTTCCAAACATTTCAATTTAGTCCTTAAACTCTAAAACTCCAAATCTTAGAACTCCAAACCCCAAACCCTAAAACCCCAAACCCCAAACCCTAAACTCTAAAACCCCAACCCCCAAAATCCCAAACCCAAAACCCTAAAACCCAAAACCCCAAACCTAGATCCTAAAATCGCATAACCCAAACTCTAAAGCCCTAAACCCTAAACCCCCAAACTCTAAAACCTCAAACCCCAAACACAAACCCTAAACTCTAAAACCCCAAATCATCAGAATTGTGACTGTACATTAAAGTTCAACAATTGTGACGTGCAACAGTATTATTCAAATCAGTCCCCGAATTTATCAAAATAGTTCAATATGTTAGACAAATTGGTCCTCTAATTAAATGAATAGATAATAAACCAAAGAATTTAGGGTATGGGATTTTAGGGTTTTGGGTTTTAGAGTTTGGGGTTTGGGGTTTTAGGTTTTAGGGTTTGGGGTTCAAGGTTTAGGGTTTGGGATTTTAGGGTTTGGGGTTTAGGTTTGAGTTTGGGGTTTGGGGTTTAGGGTTCTAGAGTTTAGGGTATGGGATTTTAGGGTTTGGGGTTTGGGGTTGTAGAGTTTAGGGTTTGAGGTTTTAGGATTTGGGCTTTGGAATTTTAGGGTTTGGGGTTTTACAATTTAGGGTTTAAGGTTTTAGGATTTGGGGTTTGGGATTTTAGGATCTAGGTTGGGGTTTTGGGTTTTAGGGTTTTGGGTTTGGGATTTTGGATTATAGGGTTTGGGGTTTTAGGGTTTGGGGTTTGGAGTTCTAAGATTTGGGGTTTTAGAGTTTAAGGACTAAATTGAAATGTTTGGAAGAATTTTGGGACACTTTACAATTTTAGGATTTTAGGGTTTATGATTTTAGGGTTTAGGATTTAGGATTTTGGGGTTTGGGGTTTGGGGTTTGGAATTTTAGGGTTTGGGGTTTTACAGTTTAGGGTTTAAGGTTTTAGGATTTGGGGTTTGGGATTTTAGGGTTTGGGGTTTGGGACTTTAGGGTTTAGGGTTTGGGGTTTTAGAGTTTTGGGTTTGGGATTTGGGGTTCTAGGGTTTGAGGTTTTAGAGTTGAAGGACTAAATTGAAATGTTTAGAAGAATTTTAGGACACTTTACAATTTTAGGGTTTTAGGGTTTAGGGTTTGGTGTTTAGGATTTTAGGATTTAGGGTTTAGGGTTTAGGGTTTGGGGTTTAGGGTTTAGGGTTTTTAATACTTTTAAGGACTAAAGTGNTGCCACGTCAGCAGTTAACGGCTTCAGGGACCAATTTGACTAACGTTAGTAAAATTCGGGGACCTATTTGTCAATTTCCATAAATCAGGGACCAATCTGTCAGCGACCCAATAATTCGGGGACCAGTTTGGAAGTTTACTCTTTTGCATATTCATCACAAATTCCTTGAAGTAGCTAGGTACGACCGTTTGGTCGACTTTCAATTCTTCATATTTCAATCTAAATTATTAAAACAGAAATCAATTGATTTTGAAAGGGCCAAGACAAAGGAAAGTTATAGCACTCCTCTAATTTTATTAGAAATAACGGTAAAAATTAGATCAAATCATATTTTGATGAACCAAAACAGAACAAATGTAAAAATTTGAGGATTGAAATGTAACAAAAATAGTTTTAAGGCCAAACTGAAATTGATCCTATAATTCGAGGATCAATATGAAATTTTAACTTTGTTCATTTATTATAACTTAGAAATATATAAAGGATAAGTTAAATTTTGTTAAAGTTGTTTCTTATTAAAAAAAATAGGGGAAATTGCATTTACCCATCCTCAACTATGTGTTCAATTGCAATGTCCCCCCTAATCTATGAAAAATAACAATTAACCCACTAATCTATTAGTTTCTTAGCAATGTTCCCCCAACCGTTAGTAACATCATAAACTTTTTAGTTTTGAAGTCTCACGTGAATTGCACATGTTATATAAAATTAAATAATTTTGAATGACATGATTACCCTTATATCTACCTAATTTTATAATTTAAAATATTTTATATTTTAAATTTATATTTGGGTATTGATAACCTTAATTAAAAAGATCAAAAATATATTCATCTCTTGCAACTAAATCATTATGAACTTTGTCACGGGAGAGTCTTTCGAAAATAAGAATCAATTTGAGGGTATCCTTTCTAAACACAAAAATATCTAATCAAGTAAAAATAAACTAGTACATTCAAAAAATAAAATAAAAAAACTAAGCTTGTAACAAGATTTAAATTAAAGTGTGTGATATATCTTAAATTATAAGTTTAAATCATTATAAGGGTAATTATGTCATTTGACCATTTTATGAAGTATGTATGCAACTTACAAAGAGTTCAAGAATAGAAGTTAATGGTGTTACTAACGGTTGGAAGGCATTGCTTTGAAATTAATAAATTAAGAGGTTAATTGTTATTTCTCATAGATTAGGAGGGACATTGCAATTAAACATATAGTTTAAGGTAGATAAATACAATTTTCCCTAAAAAATATTTTAATATCATTTTTTATTCGTATAAGTTTTATATTATTTATATGTAGTATATATAATTTAAAATTTAAAATAAATATATAAAAGAAAATTGGACGAAATTAAATACATAATAATTTTTCAAAAACGTGATTCTAGCCCAATTAGCCCAGATGACTTAGATCAATGTGTCTACACTCCAACCGATCAAGTTGAGGCCCACGTTTGGAAATAGTGGTATCCAATTACTTGTATGTTTTTTATATTAAGAAAGGATTTCTACTTCATTAGGGAAGATTTTCCTCCTTTCATTAAGAAAGGATTTTTCTTTTTGTCTTTTGTAGATATTTCTCAATCTGCAAGTGAGCTCAACTGAAAAAGAAACGGGTTAAGAAGATTTATCTTTCTGAGAGGGATGAGGGGTGTGTTACCTCTCGATTTATCTTCCAAGGTTTCTTTATTTTTTTTAGATATTTTGTAGATCTGATTATATAAGAAAACTGGATCTCATTTTTTGTCTTAGGTGTATTACCTAGGATTTTTTTCTTCTTCTCCTATATTATTTTAATCTGTTCTGTTGAGCTTAAGGCTGTGTTCAAATTGTTAGATCTATGCCTTACTTATCTCTCAGTTGTTTGTATGGCCTTGTGCTATTTTTCTCATGAATGGAAATATCTTATTCTTCTAACTTTTTTTCTTTTAACGAAAATGTTCCTAAGAAAAACCCAATTAAACAAAAATCAGACAAGGCATATGGATGCCTAAAGCTTTGAAATTTTTCTTTTAGGCACAAGTTTGGTGGTGGCTCTTGAAAATCATTGTTTAAAAATCAGATTAGACCAGTTGAACTAAGAATCAATCAGTGGTCCAGTTTGATTCACCAACAAAACCACCATGCTCAAGAATTGAAAGAACTGGTAAAACCAATGGTGAACCAGTTGAACTAGCCAAATTTTATTTTTTTATTATTAGTTTTTTACTCTTTGATTTCTTTTTATATTTATGGATCAAATGTTAGAGAATGTTGATTATGAACCTAAATTTGATAGAGAAAGTAATCATGAAATGTCATTTGATGATATTAATATTGTTAAATACTATGAAAATTAACTATATTTATATATTAATATTATTATTATATTTTATAAATTAATTATGGAAAATAGAATTAAAATTTTATCATAAATCATAATTAGGCTTTTTTATTTTTTTAATTGATTTTTTGTCACCAATTCAACTCAAGTTAGACATCGATTGAACTATTAAATCTTAAATCAATACCTAGTCAGTTCAATGTTTGATAATATTTGAAACCTGTTGAAAATATTAATGGTCCTTCTTGGCTTAACTTTGGAAGAGAGTAAGCCAAGTAAGTAAGAAAGGTAAGTAAGTAGCACATTATTTATATATCTAATCTAATATTTAATCTAATCTAATATATATATATATATATATATATATAAAAGAGGAGAGTACATGAGGGCTTTCAATGACACATGCACAAGGCCAATTAATGAGGAAATCTCATTCGCAACATCATCATTCATTAAATGTCTAAAATGATTTTTGAGGTCTCATGGTAATGAATCACCAATTATGTAATTATTGCAACTTAGATGATATATCAAATTATAATTACAGTAAATTATACATTGGTATTCAGGCTAAAAAGTTACACTTTGGTACCCTGTGGTTTGGTCATATTTTACTTTGGTACCCTTTGGTATTCTCCGTTAATATTTTGGTACCTTAAACTTTAATTCCGTTAGAAAATTAACGAAAATTGGAATTTTTGGAGCTATTTTGTAATTTTAACCATAAAAAATTTTGTAAGAATTAAATATTGACCTCCAATATTTTCAAAAAATTACAAACAGGTCCCCAGATGCATATTATCAAGGACTAAAATGAAAACTGTAAAAATATTTTGGGGTCAAAGCATAATTTTTGAAAAATATAGGACATAAGATAGAATAAAAAAACAGTCCCAAATTTTTTTATAGTTTTCATTTTAGCCCCTAGATAATATGTATCTAGGGACTAATTTGTAAATTTTTGAAAATATTGGGGGTCAATATGTAATTTTTGCAAAATTTTTTATGATTAAAATTATAAAATAGCTCAAAAAATTTCAATTTCCGTTAATTTTGTAACGAAATTAAAGCTCAGGGTACCAAAATGTCACTTTTTTAATCACATGGTACGAAAATGAAATATGACCAAACCACAAATTACCAAAGTATAATTTACCCTTATAATTATTACATATCAGTTTGAGCACAAATTACTTCTCATCAATTATGCATAATATTCATTTCTGATTTATGCTTTGAATTTCAAAATTTGATTTTATGATCATCTTAAACATGCACACTATATGAGAGATTGATAGTAACATGCTATACATTAGTCATGTCAATTCGAACAAGTCGGAGGAGGAGAGAATTTTCAGCTACATTAGTAGTATCATGGCTTATTCCTAATTGGTGTATGGCAAAATACTCCTAGTATCCCCAAAGTATGTAATCATTTTCAGTTGTATTCTCAAAGTTTTTTTGAGTAAACTCTCAAACTGGTCCCCGAATTATTGGGTCGCTGACA